>CM077213.1:2848002-2905502 GCA_039654625.1 Rhinogobio ventralis | reverse complement strand
TGGGTGATATCCCTGGTGTTCGTTTCAAGGTGGTGAAGGTGGCCAACGTTTCTCTTCTGGCTCTGTATAAAGGCAAGAAGGAGAGACCCAGATCATAAACTGTTCTTGGTGAAATCTCAATAAAAGGATTTTTTTCTGTTCCATAAACCATTCGTTTGTGTCTTTTATAGTGCTTTAGCTGTTTTAGAAGTGTCCGCTGCAGTGATGACGTAAGTTAACATCACCGTGATGCCCTCAACAAATAATCAATTAGATTCGTCCATTGTCTTTTAGATTATTGCAGAAAATAGGCTCTGACTGAGACCAATCATGGTGATTTCTGTGGCCATGGCTCCAAAACTGTGGTCCTGTGTCATACAGTGAGAGGGGTTCAAAGATGACCGTTGTCACTGACTTGACCAAAGATAGCCTGTGATAATTTTCAGAAATTAAACATGATCATCCAGTGTGATTGTAATGCTCTTAAAGGATTTCTGTATTCGCACAGCCTGTAGCAGGCATTACACGCTTTGTCCATTATGATAATCTTCGACTTATGAAGTAAAAAGCTAAATGTCACGGTCACATGACTTTAGTGTCACCATCGGTAAACGTCTGATGGCAATTTTTAGTCCTTTTTAACAAACATTTTCCCTGAAAGTTTGAGTTAGAATAGTTTGAACGAGCGTGATTGTGAACAAATTGAGGCTGTAAAAATGGGTAAGGGAATGATTAGTATTTGTCCTTTCCGGCTGACGATGTTCAATGTCGCTGAAAACCTTATTTAGTCCTTTATAAGCAACTGTCTTTTTTTAGACGAGTAAAAAGTTTGAAAAAAGTGATATTACTGATGTGTATTACAATGAAAATGATGAAATGTGACATTTATGACATTTATTTCATACAATAAAATATGAAATCTTTGGAATACTCAGGATTTAGGACAGTATGCAAATTAGGACACAGCAAGCCCACAAAACAATTGAAAAGTTATCATTTGGTAAATTAAGTAGTTATTTGGTCAAAAGTTGTGGGAACCTGGGAATCCTGCATCTGGTGAACTGTCAATCATCCGGCTTCTCACGTGCGGTGGAGGAAGAAAGCAAATTGCAATAATAGCCTCTCAAGGCACTCAAAATACCGCTTCGAGTCTCTGTGCAGATGTTGGCCTGTTTTTCTCTGCCTAAATATGTGAGACTGACTGACACTGTGATTGGGCCCCGAATCCAGATGGTTCCTGGCCTCAAAATCACATCCAGACCATCACTAGTTTCATAACAGGTAAACCATGTGGGACCAAAAACACATTGTGACTCAAAATGCTGTTTTTTAACAGTGCATCTGTTGTTGGTACCTAGTGTAATGTTCATCGGTTCATGTAATGTATTCGTTCAGATTTCTAAAAGGAGACAGGTGTGGATTGGATCATGCATAAAGTGCTTTTTAAAGTTTTTGGGGAAATTACGTTGAAGAGACACAAAATCAAAGTAAACACTGAATGTGCCTCTCCTGGGGTTGCAATTTAAACACTAGGGGCCCTATTTTAACGATCTGAGCACATGGTCTGAAGCGCATGGCACAGGTGCACTTTGGGCGTGTCCGAATCCACTTCTGCTAGTTTAACAACGGGAAAAAACGGTCAGCGTGCCAGATGCATGGTCTAAAAGGTTTGTACTTAGTCTCTTAATGAGTCATGGGTGTGTTTTGGGCGTAACGTGCAATAAAGTCTCATCTTCCATTCCCTTTAAAAGCCAGTTGCGTTTCCTCCATGGAGGATTTGCTATTTACATGTGAGCGGAAAGATTGAACGCTTCTCCAGAGAGAAATCCTTTTATTTGTAATATTTGCTGTGAGTCCCTGTGTGTAATAAGTAGAGTGTATGTGTGCTGTGTACCCGCCTATAGGCGCATATTACTAACATACCCTTTAAATAACACAAAAAATACTGCACTATTGACTTTAGACCAGGGGCCCTATCATACACCCGGCACAATGCAACGGCAGGCGCGACGCAAGTGTTTTTTGCTAGTTTCAGCCTGACAGTTATCATTTTCACGGCCAGCACCACGTTGTTTAAATAGCAAATGCACTCACGCCCATCTGTTCGCCCATGGGCTTGCTGGTCTAAAAAACCAGGTGTGTTCAGGTGCATTATTGGCACGTTGCGATTTTGAGTATGCTGTATTTTTTGTGTTATTTAAAGGGTGTGTTAGTAATATGCACCTATAGGCAAATTTCGCCATGTAAGTAGCGAATCCTCCAAAGTGCAAATGCAACTGGCTTTTAAAGGGAATGGGAGATGAGACTCTGATTGGTTTATTGCACGTTACGCCCAAAACACACCCATGACTCATTAAGAGACTAAGTACAACCCTTTTGGACCATGCGCCTGGCGCACAGCGTTTTTTTTCTATCGTTAAACTAGCAAAAGTAGTTTCGGACCTGCCCTAAGTGCACCTGCGCCATGTGCTTCAGACCATGCGCTCAGATCGTTGAAATAGGAACCCAGGTTTGTGTTGGTCAATGGCGCAGTCGTTTCCAGCATCCTCAAAATAGCAACGCGTCAACAATGCACCTGAACACACCTCGTTTTCAGACCAGCACACCCATGAGCAAACAGATGGGTGCAAGTGCATTTGCCATTTAAAGGTGCTGTGTGTAAGAATGACAGCTAGTGGTTGAAATGGGTACTGCAGCCCATATTCAAAATATTGTTTGCCCCGCCCCCTCCTCCTCAGACTCGACGCTCACGCGGGTTGCCAGTTTAAAGACACGCAACAGGAACGAGTGCAACTGACAATGGAAGATGAGGAGATATTTAGATGGATGCCGAGGCTTTTTAGGGCGGTTAGTATCTGCAATCTCTGACCCAGTTTGTTTGCTGGCTTCCATGGAGGCAATACGCTGTTTTTTCCGGCAACTGGCAACCTGTGGTGTCGAAATACTATTGGGTAAACTGGCAGCGGGTTATCACACAGACCAAAACAAAAGCAGACATTCCGACACGGAACAAATAACTGACTGTAGCATTGTTTTTCGGAGAAACGAGTATGTGAACTCGGCATGTTTCCTAAATAATTGCAAATATATTCTGGTATTTTTATGCTTTAGTACAGTCAAAAACTTTCGTACAGTGCTGGACGTGAAAATGATAACTGCTTCGGGCCTGGCGTCGCATTGCGCCGGGTGTATGATAAGGCCCTATTTCTGTACAAATGGAACTTTTACATTTCTGAAGAATTCAAATTTGAAGTGAAAGTTCCACATGTTGATTGTGGTTGCCAGGGTGTTGCTAATTAGTTGTTAGTGGAATGATTCCATTAAACACCTTGTAAGCTTCTTGCATTGCTGTGAGACTGGTGTTTAGGATACATTAAGGTCTGGTTTTACCCATCTGAGCAGTATTTCATCTGTTAAGCTCTATGATTTCAGGAGCAGCTGTTATTGTTTCTGGAACATTACCCATCCAAGTGCACATGGGTGTAAAACGAGGACGGTCCGCTTGGGTGCCTTCATCTGCACTACACCAATAACATTGATTTTCTGACTGACTGCATATGCAACCCAATTGTGTTTCAGAGCACATTTGATTTTTCTCTTTAATATAATGATAAGAGATCCACCCTCAAGCCCCCATTTTATCAGTTGCCAGGCTTGGAAAAATAATAGCTGCACTATTTAAGGTATCAATGTGTGTATCGCAGATGGCATGGCTCTTAACCCATGAGCAGTAGAGATAGTGCTGCTTGACCTGAGGTAACCTCGTCCAGTCGGGTGTGTTTTTGCTGCAGTGGTTGTGTGTTGTGTTCTGTTTGCTCGATCTCACTCTCTGCAGGTGGTGTTAATATAACAGAAGGCTTTGGCAGGGCAGACGTCCCACTGCACCTGCGACTGATGCTTTCACAGGCTCCCAGATCTGCAGTTTCAGAGAGAGATGGATTGGTATTACTATGTTTACAGCTTTGGCTGTGCAAGAGACGGTTAGTAAGCTGTTTAGACATCAGTGAAAGGAAAAGACTCAAATTTTATTTTATTTGTTTCTAGTTTGTCTTTCATGGTTTACAGCTGTTTGTAACTATTTAATCTATTTATTATTTTATCAAAACATTTTGATTAAAAATGCAAAATAATCATTTATTTTTCATTTAATAATCAGTGAAAGGAAGACTCCAAATGTGTATTTATTATTATTTTATATTACTTTATTTTTGTTTACTTTAGTTTAGTCTGTCTTTTATAGCCTTTTAAAAAATAATATTTGTTTTATCAACTTTTTAAAAAAAAAACTTTTTACATAAAATTTGATTAAAATAATCATATTTACTTCTGAGATAATAACTCACTAAACATGCAACATAAAGATATTAGTAAGTTAAGAAATCAGTGAAAGTTTTATTTTATTTTTGTTTGATCTCCCTTTATATATACAGTTTACAGCTGCTTTATTTTATTTTTTAACTATTTAGTCTCTTATTTTATTTCATCAAAACATTTTTATATAAAATTGGATTAAAAATGCTAAATAATCATTTATTTTTTAGATAATATCTTGCTAAGTTAAACATGCAACATAAAGTGATTAGAAAGCTGATAGTAGATAGATAGTAATTTTATTTTATAATCTATTTATTTAATCTCTTATTTTATCAACTTTTTTATATAAAATTGGATTAAAAATGCAAAATAATCATATTTACTTCTGAGATAACTTGTTAAACATGCAACGTAAAGAGATTAGAACGCATTTAAGAAATCAGTGAAAGGAAAAGACTCCAAACTTATATTCTATTTATTTTATTGTATTTTAATCTGCCTTTCCTATACATACAGTTTACAGCTGCTTTATTTATTTATTTATTATTAAGAATGCATTAGCAAGCTGTTTGGAAATCAGTCAAAGGAAAAGACTTCTTTTTATTGGATTACATTTTAATTTATTTTATATATTTTTATTTTATTTAGTCTCTTTCCTATTTAATTAACAGCTGCTAATCTTATCAATATCATTTTGTACTATACAGTAA
Organism: Rhinogobio ventralis; assembly: GCA_039654625.1. Taxonomy (NCBI): domain Eukaryota; kingdom Metazoa; phylum Chordata; class Actinopteri; order Cypriniformes; family Gobionidae; genus Rhinogobio; species Rhinogobio ventralis. Next base: position 2,900,499 of record CM077213.1, on the reverse strand, counting down.
TTCTACATACAATTGGATTAAAATGCAAAATAATTAAATTAGTGCCGGGGGAAAATTAATCGCGATTAATCGCATCCAAAATAAAAGTTTGTTTTTACATAATACATGTGTGTGTACTGTGTATAATTATTATGTATATATAAATACATACACATGCATGTTTATATTTAAGAAAACAATTATATTTTTGTTCAAAAAATAATATTTATATATAAGATAAATTATATATACATGCAAATATTTCTTAAATATATACATGCATGTGTCTGTATTTATATAATTATACACACACATATATTATGTAAACACAAACTTTTATTTTGGATGCGATTAATCGCGATAAATTTTTCCCCAGCACTAAATTAAATTTAATAAGGCAAAACTTGCATTAAAAAAGAAGTGACCCAGCTTTGTTAATCCGTGTATCTTTCGTTCAGTCGTTTTTTTTATTTTTATTTAATTGTGCGAAATTGAGGAAGAACTGATGACGGAATAGTTTGATCTTCGGCTGACCAATCAGCGGAAAGGGCGTATAATTCCCGCCCACGTGTGGAAATCGAATATTCAAACTGTTTATTCATTTTTCTACCTCTGAGCGAAAAACGAAAAATTAAGCCGAAACCTCGCTTTTCGTTTTTCTGAAAAATCGGAAAGCGAGCTGTTTTCTATTTTTTCTACTTTCAATATTAAATAGAAAAACGACTGAACGAATGATTTACTAGTTTCTTTTTTTAGATTGACTGATTTTCTTGTTTACTAGTGAACATTTGCAGCTCGTGTTAAACAGTGGCTAGTTGTGATTGATTAACTAAATGAGGGCAGGTTTATCGATCTCTGAGTGGTTTTAAATATGGCCTGGGATTCAAATGCCACCCAGCTGAAGTGATTCACACCAATGCACTTCTGCCCACACTAACAATCACACGTTTCATTAATACAGTCATTTATATATAGATAAACCTTAAAGGGGTAGTTCACCTCAAAAATGAAAATTAGCCCATGATTTATGATGACATTATTCTTTCAGACAAATAAAATCCATATTTAAAACTTTATAGACTAAAAAAAACTAGCTTCCGGCGATCAGCGGTAAAAAAAAAGAAGAGAGTAACCCCTGACGCATCGCAATAGACGCCTCTCGCGGATAGGGCTGGGCAACAAACTCAAGCTCCTCTTCTGTTATATCGGAATCATCCGCCATTTCTCTTTAAAAATTCTCATTTTAAACTTCTAATTCATGACCGGTGTTTTGTTTTGCTCTATCCTCTGCGCTTCTGCATGCGTCAAGGGTTACTCTTTTAGCGCAAGTCGACTAGCGTACCGCTGACCGCCGGAAGCTAGTTATTGTAGTCTATAAAGTTTTAAATATGGATATTTTTCTAAAAACAAACACGCCACTTCGCTTCAGAAGGCCTTTATTAACCCCCCGGAGCCGTGTGGAGCAGTTATATGATGGATAGATGCACTTTTATGGACTCCAAAAACGACACAACCATTCACTGCCATTATAATGCTTGGATTAGCCAGGACTTTTTTAATATAACAATTTTATTCGTCTGAAAGAAGAATGTCCTGTACACCTAGGATGACTTGAGAGTGAGTAAATCATGGGCTAATTTTCATTTTTGGGTGAACTATCCCTTTAAGAAGTCTTGATGCTAAGTGCTTTCAAAACTGTTATATTACATTACATGCATGTTTTTAGCAGATGCGTTCTTAACCCAAAAAAATTAAAACAAATCTGATGCTTCTTTGTTTGTTGCAGACACGATACAAGATCCAGGCGCAGACAAACCACCTTCCAAAAAGACGAATAAAACAGTGCAATATAAGAGGATTCTGGGCAGATTAGGACAGGAACACATAAGGTGAGATATGAAGTGATGAAATATGTTTGGTCAGATTGGTGTCAAGCTTGTCCTGGCCTAGAATCAACCTGGAACACAATTGCATCACCCCATTTGATTCTTCTTAACCCAAAACCTGAAGCACTGTGTGTGTGTGTGTGTGTGTGTGTGTGTGTGTGTGTGTGTGTGTGTGTGTGTGTGTGTTAAAGCAGCATGTGTGTGTGTGTGTGTTTGATGTCTGACTGGCACACTCTCAAACTGAGAGATATAATCTATGATTACTTTATGAGAAGTGAAATGAATTTCTACGTTTGTTAGAAAAGGAATCTCTTGTTTTGTTTAGTCTCTCTTTGTCTAGTTTCTCTTTTCTCTCTTTCCTTATATATATATATATATATATATATATATAAGCAACATAAAATGTATTATGCACAGTATGGTATGCTAATAATAATATATCCGTTGAATATTTGGAATTGGCTTTTCACATATAGCTAATCCTACTGTTTCTGGATTAAATAATATCTAAACTGTGACTGTATGCTGGAAAACTGTATGCCACACTGCAATGCAACCAGACACAATATAGGCTAAACTATGATTTTTAAATCTCTAATTTGAGTGTGGGGTGTCAAAATAAAGACGCTTCGATTTAAACACCATTTTAACTCACAAGACTTTCTCTGGTCACCAGACACTGAATTAAACTAAAAAGTTTGAAAATTGTGAAAAGTGTGAAATATTTGATGTTGCATATACTGCTTCACATACTGTTTTGTAAAAAACGTTAGCTTTTTTTTTATAATAGTAGGCAGTATTCTAGTATTATATTCCACACATGGAATCTAAATCAGTGCAAACATATTGAACGTCGCCATCTAGTGTTCAGACGTGTGATGTAATTATAATTCCCTCTCAGATGCTGTTTCCCTGCTGGTTTTTATTCCTCAGAGGAGCTTGATCATATCATCCATTAAACATGAAGATATCACACTGTCACCTTCAGTGTATGAGCAACAGCATTCTAGGCATAAAGCATCAGGCGACAATGATGCCATGTCCAAATACGATGGTACCATACCATGGTACATTTTATGTTACAGAATGACAGGTTGAGAATGCGCTGTGCGGACCATCCGCCAAAGCAGAGGTTTTCAAACTAGATTCCAGGGACCCCCAGGGGCCAAAGGGAGTGCTAAGGGGTCCGTGGAAAAGTTTAGAGAAAAGCAGTGTAAAAGTAAATAAAAATAAGATTAGATTAAAATTAAATTAAAATCTTAAAATAAATGTGATTTAAATTAATACATTTGATTAAAAATAATAATAATTTAAATAAAAAATAAATAACTACATAAATATTTTTTTTTCAAATAATAAATAAAATTGATAAAACTAAATAAATAAATCTTGTTTTAGAGATATATAGCTGCCTTTTAAATTTTAGGATAGAATACCGTTTAATTTAATTATTTTTTTAAGTATTTAAATAGAAAAATAACATAATATTAAAATAAATTGATTAAAATACAATTTGATTTAAGTAAAAAATTAATAATTTTTTAATAAATAATAAATTAATAATTTGTTTTTTTAAATAAATACAATTTTATTTAAAAAAAAAAAAAAAAGATAAAACCAAACAAATAAAACTTGATTTTAAATAAATAAAAATAAGGAAAGCAGTGTAAAAATGTTAAAAGAAAATGTAAAAAAAAAAAAAAAAAAAGATTATACTAAGTAAATAAATTGATTAAAATAAAAAACTGATTAATATAAACAAATGAAATTTGATTTAAATAAATAATAAATTAATACATTTAAAATAATTGTATTAAAAAAAAAATACATCTAACAGTACAGTACTACAGTGAGTAGAAAAAATGCAATGATGTAAAATATTAGAAATAAATAAATATTTTACACATTATTAACATTCATTTTTCACTGTATTAATTAGGCCTCTATACATGACAACATATAGGCCTAAAGTAGCTGCTTTTTAAATTTTAGGGGGTCCCTCGCATGAGGATGATCTTATTTTGAGGTCTAAAAGATTGAAAAGCCCTTCTCTAAAGTGCCCTTCTGTGTCGCATGATCAGGTATTTATAGAAGAACTCTGACCTAAATAACCTATGCAGTCAATGCGACCCCGGAGGACGAAACAACAACACTTGCTGTCAGAAAGAGGAAACATGTAAGTCTGAATGTGCAGCTAAAGAGGGTTTGTTTACTTTTGAAGCTATACACACTGCTTTTATTATGATTATTGTGCTAGGCCTCATGACTTTGACATGCACTGAAGCATTTAAACATCACACTGATTTGGTTTTAGACTTGCATGTGGTGTTTTTACAGTTTGCATATGTGCTGCAGATCGCAGGTGTTTTCTGTACTGGGGTTCACAGGAGATCTGCCTCATTATCAACATCCACCAGGACCGTGTCATGGATTTGGAAACATCCGGAGGGATTTTTGACGATGATTCGGCGACTCAACTCATGATCGAACAGAGTCTCCGGCAGCGCCACAAACAAACCGAGTGTAAGAGCTCCGTCTCTGGTGACGCCTGCAGGTCAGAGACTCTTTCTGCTGTCAGTCAGTTCAGATTCAGGGATGTTGCTGCTACTGGAATGAAATATACTCTATTTATGTCTGCAGGGTCATCCAGATCAGCCCTGAGAGAGAGAAGATATTCAATGCAATAAAGCATGGTATGATGGGTGAATCACACAATAACATATCCAAGATATATTTCACCCCAAAATCAAAATAATAAAGAAAATAAATTACATAACTATTTTTTAAGGGAAATTGCATTTTTTTTTTAATGCCAAATACTGTTTCATTTATTTTATTTTTGTAAAAGAAAATATTTAAATAATAAATAAATACAATTTAATTTTAAAAAATAAAAATAAAAATTGAAATAATTAAGATTTGATTTAAATAAAATTAATTAATTTGTTCAAACTAAATAAGTAAAAAAGATTTTTTTTATTGTGATATTTTCATGACAAATACTGTTTTAATTATTTTATACTTACATTGTTATTTTATGTTTATTTTTTGATTATCATTGGTCACTTATACACCGCATGCAGAATTATTAAGCACGTTGATTTTCTGATCATATTTTTTTCAGGCACATTTTACCAATTCCAAACCACATTAATCTTAATAACTACTATTAATTTTGTGTTTAATCATTTATAAGTGATATATAATTGTTCATTAAGGCTGGAAATGAAAAACGGCGTATATTCAGGTGTGCAGAATTATTAGGCACTATTAGTTTTCTTTTACAGATAAAATGAGCCAAAAAAGAGATTTAACTCAGACTGAAAAGTCAAAGTTTACTAAATGCCCATGAGAAGGATACAATACTAATGCAATACTAGACATTGCAGTTAAGGCATGACCATTGGACAGTGAGATGCTCATTGGGTCAGCAGGGTCAGACAAAAACAGGTGGAGAAGAAAAGACACATGATAACTGCAAAATAATTAAGATAAAGAATTAAGTGTGAAACCATCAGGAACCCTTTAGTCTCCAGCGCCACCATTTTCCAGAACTGCAACCTACCTGGAGTCTCCAGAAGTGCAAGGTGTCAGGATCTCAGAGACTTCAGTTAGGGAAAGAATCCTAAAAAATGACCCTCACTTAAGAAGAATCACAACAAGTAAGTTGTCCATTTCTGCAAAACGGCCTTCAGGATAAATTAACTCCCAAAACTTACTGGCAGATTCTGGAAGATGAATTCTTCAAACAGTGGTACAAGAGGATGTGGTGCTGGTCCTTCAAGAGTCACTCTCAACCTATAAAGCCTATAAAAATACAGTCTTCTGTATTCACAACACTTCTAATGTATTTTACAACACTTCAGCTTGTGATTCTTATTAAGTGAGGGTCATTTTTTAGGATTCTTTCCCTAACTGAAGTCTCTGAGATCCTGACACCTTCACTTCTGGAGACTCCAGGTAGGTTGCAGTTCTGGAAAATGGTGGTGCTGGAGACTAAAGGCTTGAACAATTATATATCACTTATAAATGATTAAATACAAAATTAAAAGTAGTTATTAAGATTAATGTGGTTTGGAATTGGTAAAATGTGCCTGAGAACAGAAAATCAACGTGCCTAATAATTCTGCACGCAGTGTATATATATATAAATACATACTAGATTTAAATCAGATGAAATCAATGCAGTACAACAAATACTAACATTACAGTAAGGAGATTTCTTTTGGAGATATGTACTTAATTGTCATAATCACAATATCAGTGAAGCAAAATATATTAATCCTTATATTCCAAAATGGTCCTAGGCTTGTTTTTACTTTGAGAAACATAATACTTATTATTTATTTTAATATTTTATGAGTGATATGACTGTAACGTAGTTTGTAGTTTCAGGGAAGAAGGAGGCGGGAACCGGCGAACGTTCAACAACCCCTCACGGACGACTGCCGCTTACATACAAAACCAAACATAAACAAAACACAACATAAAATCCAGGCCTGGTCCTCTCTCCTCTTGCACTGTCGTCGCTCCTCCTTTTATGCTCCCGTCACTCCTCCGTGAGACGAGACCGGTGTGGCGCGCAGCTGGAGCTCATTATCAGTTGCCACCGGCCCGCTCTCACGGTCCCTCGCCTCGCTGCTTGCCACAATGACCTAGACATCTTCATGTCAGGTTTCATGAGTTTTATCTGAATATATTATTAAATACAATTATTATCATCACATTTAAACAGTAAATAATCTCTGCAGAAATACTTGATTAATTACATGCTGTAGCGGGCTTATGGTAGTAAGTGTTGGTTTGGTGCTCGTCTAGCAGTTGACTATAGCCATGAAGTTCACCAATATAATTTCTCTGCTTCTGAGCTTCTGTTTGTCAATGTCTTTCTCTCGACGGGTTATCAGGGGATGAAAACACCCTCCGTAAGCTGAATGTCCATCAGCAGGCTTTCTCTGAAGAGGACGACACAGGATTCGTGCCCTTACACGAGGCCGCCATACAGAGCAACCAAAACATCCTTCAGATCACATTCGCGGGTTTGTCGTGAGGATTCATGTTGTTTCTAATCAATATTGTTGTTCTTATGTCTTTCACTCGTATCAGGACAGGAGTAACTGTGATTTCATCTGTTCAACAGCCTCTCCTGAGGATGCAAAGCACAGAAAGACTCACCGGGGCAAGACCGCTCTCTTCTTAGCTGTGGAAAAAGGTCTTTTGGACAACGCTTGTTTCCTGCTGGACAACGGCAGCAGTCCAGACAGCCTGGATCAGGAGGAAGACTCGCCTCTCGTTGTAGGTCAGAAAAAACGAATTCTTCAATTGGAGTTAGAAACAAGAGGCATTTTGTGAATACACATATATATTTTTTTTACAACATTTTAAATCCATCAGTTCTTGTCATCTATGAAAAGCCAAGCCAATGTTGATTCTTGTTTTATTACGAGCTTTGTCTCGTTCTCTTTTCTCCAGCAGACTCTCCTCTGTTCGGTGTTTGTTCAAACGGGTGATTCTCCGGAGGTTGGAGATTTAGCGGCTCCATATCAACCTTTCTCGCTCGTTGTGACAACTAACCTCTGCCACTCACACACCAGACACACACTCTCAACTAACCCCTGCCACTCACACACCAGACACACACTCTCAACTAACCCCTGCCACTCACACACCAGACACACACTCTCAACTAACCCCTGCCACTCACACACCAGACACACACTCTCAACTAACCCCTGCCACTCACACACCAGACACACACTCTCAACTAACCCCTGCCACTCACACACCAGACACACACTCTCAACTAACCTCTGCCACTCACACACCAGACACACACTCTCAACTAACCCCTGCCACTCACACACCAGACACACACTCTCAAGTAACCTCTGCCACTCACACACCAGACACACACTCTCAAGTAACCTCTGCCACTCACACACCAGACACACACTCTCAACTAACCCCGTCACTCTTACACCAGACACACACACACTCTCAACTAACTTCTGACACTCACACACCAGACACACACTCTCAATTAACCCCTGCCACTCTCACACCAGACACACACACACACTGTCAACTAACCCCTGCCACTCACACACCAGACACACACACACTCTCAACTAACTTCTGACACTCACACACCAGACACACACTCTCAATTAACCCCTGCCACTCTCACACCAGACACACACACACACTCTCAACTAACCCCTGCCACTCACACACCAGACACACACTCTCAACTAACCCCGTCACTCTTACACCAGACACACACACACTCTCAACTAACTTCTGACACTCACACACCAGACACACACTCTCAATTAACCCCTGCCACTCTCACACCAGACACACACACACACTGTCAACTAACCCCTGCCACTCTCACACCAGACACATACACACTCTCAACTAACTTCTGACACTCACACACCAGACACACACTCTCAATTAACCCCTGCCACTCTCACACCAGACACACACACACACTGTCAACTAACCCCTGCCACTCACACACCAGACACATACACACTCTCAACTAACTTCTGACACTCACACACCAGACACACACTCTCAATTAACCCCTGCCACTCTCACACCAGACACACACACACACTCTCAACTAACCCCTGCCACTCACACACCAGACACACACTCTCAATTAACCCCTGCCACTCTCACACCAGACACACACACACTCTCAACTAACCCCTGCCACTCACACATCAGACACACACTCTCAACTAACCTCTGCCACTCACACACCAGACACACACTCTCAACTAACCCCTGCCACTCTCACACCAGACACACACACACACTCTCAACTAACCCCTGCCACTCACACACCAGACACACACACACTCTCAACTAACTTCTGACACTCACACATCAGACACACACTCTCAACTAACCTCTGCCACTCACACACCAGACACACACTCTCAACTAACCCCTGCCACTCTCACACCAGACACACACACACACTCTCAACTAACCCCTGCCACTCACACACCAGACACACACACACTCTCAACTAACTTCTGACACTCACACATCAGACACACACTCTCAACTAACCCCTGCCACTCTCACACCAGACACACATACTCTCAACTAACCCCTGACACTCACACACCAGACACACACTCTCAACTAACCCCTGTCACTCTCACACCAGACACACACACACTCTCAACTAACCTCTGCCACTCACACACCAGACACACACTCTCAACTAACCCCTGTCACTCTCACACCAGACACACATACTCTCAACTAACCCCTGACACTCACACACCAGACACACACTCTCAACTAACCCCTGTCACTCTCACACCAGACACACACACACTCTCAACTAACCTCTGCCACTCACACACCAGACACACACTCTCAACTAACCCCTGTCACTCTCACACCAGACACACACACACTCTCAACTAACCTCTGCCACTCACACACCAGACACACACTCTCAACTAACCCCTGTCACTCTCACACCAGACACACACACACTCTCAACTAACCTCTGCCACTCACACACCAGACACACACTCTCAACTAACCCCTGTCACTCTCACACCAGACACACACACACTCTCAACTAACCTCTGCCACTCACACACCAGACACACACTCTCAACTAACCCCTGTCACTCTCACACCAGACACACATACTCTCAACTAACCCCTGACACTCACACACCAGACACACACTCTCAACTAACCCCTGTCACTCTCACACCAGACACACACACACTCTCAACTAACCTCTGCCACTCACACACCAGACACACACTCTCAACTAACCCCTGTCACTCTCACACCAGACACACACACACTCTCAACTAACCTCTGCCACTCACACACCAGACACACACTCTCAACTAACCCCTGTCACTCTCACACCAGACACACACACACTCTCAACTAACCTCTGCCACTCACACACCAGACACACACTCTCAACTAACCCCTGTCACTCTCACACCAGACACACACACACTCTCAACTAACCTCTGCCACTCACACACCAGACACACACTCTCAACTAACCCCTGTCACTCTCACACCAGACACACACACACTCTCAACTAACTTCTGACACTCTCACACACCAGACATGTACGCAATTTCCTGCGAAAACCATCCCGACAGGTCTAAAATATAAACACTTATAATAGGCTTACTATAGTGAATCCGGGTAAGACAAAACACATTTTGGAAGAAGGATTGGTGATGTATTGACTCATTATTTAAGTTACATAGTGCAAAGTAGAGGGGACACCACTTGCCACCACAAATGAAGAATGGCCTCGCTATTTAAAGTTCTCTTTAATTTAGTCATGTTCAGTCTTTAATCTTCCTGTCCAAATCTTTTTTCATTCCCACAGCTATAAGAAACAACCACTACGACATGACGAAGCTTCTACTCAACTTCAACGGCAGAGTTAACCAGGAGGGGGCGCACCGCAGGACCGCCCTGCATGAAGCCGCTCGACTGGGCCTGACGGATTTTGTGGATCTGCTGTTGAAGTATGGAGCTCATCCTGACCCCAGAAGCTCCTACGGCCTGACCCCGTTAGCATTAGCTGCACAGGCGGGACACCTGGAGATCATCCGAACGCTTCTCCGGAGAGGTCAGGGGTGAACTGGGATGCAGCCCAGGGTTATTAGAGTTCACTATCATCACTATCTTTTTTATCTTTATTTTTGCTTCTAGGACAGGACATAATAAGACAAAATATAGAAAGACAGCACTGTAAATACAAAACAAGCCTGACAACAAACAAACAACAATAAAAACAACAATCAAAAAAGAATGCTTGGTTTTATATGTGATTATGTGAAGTGTAGGTGAGGTTGTGTTGTATACTTCTCTATCTTGCATGTATCTAAGTATATATGTAAAGCAGAGCGTTTGAGAAAAGAGAAGAGAGAGAAAACATTTATAAATAAGTAAATTAAGTAAGAAAAACGAAAAAAAAAGAAATAAAAATTAAATTAAAAATATATTAATTAAAATATATTATTAAATTAAATTAAATTAAAAACTATATAGACACATTTAAAAAAAATACAGATGACAAACACGACAAAATTACTAACTGAAATTAAAATGAAGCTGGGAAATCTAAAAATTTAACTAATTCAAAATATTAATAAAAACTATAACATTGTCTTAATGATACTAAAATAACAATATAAATATTATTGTAATTATATTATGTATTGTATTTTCCCTATAATCTTGGGCTCTGTTTCGGTGGTTTGAAAAGCAATGTGTGGCATATGAAATAAAATAAACGTTAACTGAAATCAAATCAAATATAAATTATTTCACCTAGTTGCAACATTTGTCATTTTTATTAAGTTTAATGACAGACACATTTAAAAAAATATATATATACAAAAAATGACAAAAAACACAACAAAATGACTAAAACTTTAACTCAAAGTTTATTTTATTTCACACATGCTGTGTATGTAAATAATAATTCATCAACAGATCAAGTCTAATAAAATAAGCACTTAAATGTTGTTTTCTTTTCTATTAGTCTGGAAAAAAATAGATCAAAATCTCAAAATTGACCAGTGCATGAAAAAGAAAAATGTTTTTTTTGGTTGTAGTGTCTTGCCTTAAAATATATTAAAATATGTGTTTTATTTCCATAATATGCTAAATAAAATATATATTTTTTTATTTGTGTTAAAATGTATGGTTGCACTTACATATCAGGATACTTGTTGGGAACTTGCAGATTTTGATATATCTTTCAAACTCAATTAAATATGTATTTTGAAACATAACTTTTAACAGTGCACAATTTATTTTCACCCTACAGAATACAAGCATGCAAACATGTAAATAATAAAAGCGTCTGTTGGTGTTCAGGTGCTGATGTCGAGTCTCAGGCTCAGGACAGCGCAACGATCCTATTTGAGGCGTCTGCTTCAGGAAACCCCGACGTCATATCATTACTGTTGGAGTACGGGGCTGATGCAAACATCCCCAAACACACCGGACACCTTCCAATCCACAGAGTGGCCCATCGTGGACATGTGAAGTTAGTGCCACTCATATGTTAGGCATAGATTTCTTCTATGACAGTGAATGTAACCCAGCATGGCAAATCCTTCGTATTGATTTCTTTGGTAAACTAAATATGGATTTAACTAAATGTGTAATGTTTTAATTTTTTAAGTCTCCACCGTGCAAAAGTCTAGGGATGGTAAGATTTATTATGATCACCAAAAATACATTAATATTTTGAAATATTATTACAATTTAAATAACTGTTTAGTGGCCAAAAGTAATGTTTGGAGGAGATATTTGTCTTTAATGACCGTACAAGTTTGATTAAACCATCAAAATATGAGGAAAATATTTTATATTCTTTAAATATTTTAATATGAGTGAAGAAAAAAACCCACTAAACTTGGTTAAGGTATCTATCTGACATAATTGTTTGGCAAAAAAGTACAGCTACAGGTTTTATTTTACTATGCAAAAAAATGCATGCAACACTTTTATTTAAGAGTTGTTGGTTCTCTCTTGTTTTTGCATGCGTTCATAATTCCTTGACAGCTTGGCCAAAAATGATGTGCTCATAGCACAGTTTGGCATGTTTCTTTGCATTATGACAAATAAAACAGACTCCAAGCACAACTATATAATATGCTTACAAAATCTCAGTACTATGATACAGTCTAAATCCTGACTGGAAATCCTCGCAAATACCATTTCTTCCTAAAAAGGAACATAGTTGTGAGGACACTGCCTTTTCTAGTATTTTGACAGAAAGGGTAGATTTGAGATAGGCCTGTAATTTGACTAATTCTGTATGATCAAGTTGTGTTTTTTTAATGAGAGGTTTAATTATAGCCAGCTCAAAAGTTTTCGGTACATATTCTAATGACAAAGATGAATTCATGATATTAAGAAGAGGATCTATGACCTCTAGAAGCATCTCTTTCAGTAGCTTAGTGGGTATAGGGTCGAGCATACATGTTGTTGATTTAGATGATTTGACGAGTTTAGCCAATTCTTCCTCTCCTATAGCAGTGAATGAGTGGAATTTTCCTCAGTGACACTACAATGCTCTGTCTGAAACGATACTGTAGTCGACGGCTGCATAGTTATAATTTTCTCCCTAATATTATCAATCTTGCAAGTAAAGAAGTTCATAAAGTCATTACTGCTGTGCTGTTTGCAAACGTCAGAAGGTATGGCTTTATTTCTTGTTAATTTAGCCACTGTATCAAATAAATACCTAGGGTTGTGTTTGTTTTCTTCTAAGAGAGTTGAAAAATAAGCAGATTTTATGGTCTTTCTGTATGCAATAACACTGTTATTCCATGAAATGGGAAAAACCTCTAGTTTTGTTTTCTTCCAGCTACACTCCATTTTTCTGGCTGCTCTTTTAAGGGCCCGAGTGTGCTCTTGTACCATGCCGTTGGACTATTTTCTTTAATCTTCTTTAAGCGCAAAGGAGCAACTGTGTCTAGAGTACTGGAAAAAAGAGAGTTGATAGTTTCTGTTGCAGCATCGAGTTTTTCAAAGCTATCTGGGATACTGAGGAGATGAAACTGATCAGGAAGATTAATTATAAAGCAATCTTTAGTGGTAGAAGTGATAGTTCTACTATATTTGTAACAGGGAGTCGACTTTGCAGCCTTGGCTAAATGAAGTATACATTTCAACAGCATCAACATTTATTCCATGTGACAATATTAGATCTAAAGTATGATTACGACAATGAGTGGGTCCTGGCATAATAGAGTTCAGAATGTCTCTAAATGCCAATCCCAATGTGTCTTTTTCATTGTCTACATGGATATTAAAATCACCAACAACTATGACTTTATCTGCAGCCAGTACTAACTCTGATAGAAAATCAGCAAATTCTTTGGTAAAGTGTGTATGGTGCCCTGGTGGCCTGTATACAGTAGCCAGCACAAATGTCAAACGGGATTTATCATTTACACTAGATAGTGTTACATAAAACACCATACTGAAGATATATATTACAGCAGTGCCTCCCCCTTTGCTTTTCAGACGAGGCTCGTTGTGGTGAAGATGCCCGGGCATCACTTTTGGCCACTACTGTATATGTTAAAATGTAATTTATTAAAGCAGTGTCACATGAACCTTCAGAAATCATTCTAATATGCTGATTTACTGCTTTAGAAACATTTCTGATTATTATCAATGTTGAAAACTGCTTAATATTTTTTTTGTGGAAACATTTGATTGTGATACATTTTATTTTTCAGGATTCTTTGATGAATAGAAAGATCAAATGAACACAAAACCAGTCATAAGGGTACATTTTTTTTAATTGAGATTTATAGATCATCTGAAAGCTGAATAAATAAGCTTTCCATTGATGTATGGTTTGTCAGGATAGGATATGATAATATTTGCCTGAGATACTAGAGAAACTATTTGAAAATCTGGAATCTGAGGGTGCAAAAAATATTGAGAAAATCACCTTTAAAGTTGTCCAAATGAAGTCCTTAGCAATGCATATTACTACTAATAATACATTTTATATATATATATATATATTTACGGTAGGAAATTCACAAAATATCTTAATGGAACATGATCTTTACTTAATATCCTAATTATTTTTGGCATAAAATGGATAATTTTGACCCATACTTGTTGGCTATTGCCACAAATATACCCGTGCCACTTATGACTGGTTTTGTGCTCCAGGGTCACATATAAAACTTTTGTAACATTATAAATGTCTTTACTGTCAGTTTCTGAATAAATGTCAGTTTTATTTAAACCTCAGACTTTTGAACGGTAGTATATGGTATATTATCCCAGAAACCCTAGTAATTGCATTTTGTAAGAGCAATTGCAGCAAAATAAAAGCAGCTAAATTGAGCTCATTCCATAATTGATGAACTTCACACAGTTACTGAACAATTTCAACTGAATTTCAACTGTTTACTAGTGTCTTTTAGAGCTGCTTTACAGCAGAGTTGAACCATGTTTGCATCGTTGATCATTCTTTTCCTGTTTATCACTGTAAAGCTGTATTGTATAAAGCGCTAGAGAAATAAAGCTGACTTGACGTCCTGTGTGCAGGGCTCTGGCTCTCCTGATGCCCATCACGACGTGGGAGGCAGTGGATGACAGTGGGATCAGTCCCCTTCATTCAGCAGCGGCTGGTGGACACACACAGTGTCTGGAGATGCTGCTCCACGCTGGTTACGACCCCAACTTCATGCTTCATCCATGGGTGCGGCGTAGCTATGACGACAAGCGCCAGTCTGCACTGTACTTCGCCGTATCCAATGGCGACATCGCATCCACCAGAGTTTTACTAGAGGCCGGAGCGATGCCCAACCAGGACCCCGTCAAATGCCTCCAGGTGGCGCTGCGTCTGGGCAACCATGAGCTCATCAACACGTTGCTTCGATATGGAGCCAATGTGAATTACTTCTGTAGGGTGAACACCACTCACTTCCCCTCGGCCTTACAGTACGCTCTAAAGGACGAGGTCGTGCTGCGGATGCTGTGTAACTATGGTTACGATGTGGAGCGATGCTTTGACTGTCCGTATGGGGAGGGATCTCATGTGCCAAGTGGTTATGAGGGCTGGAGTGATACTGTCATTAAAGACACTCTGGTAATTGATTTCATTGAGTTTGCTTTTGATAATTGATTAAATGTTTTGTATTTGTGTTTTGAATCCTCTTTTCCTCTTCCTGTAGTTCTGTGAGGTCATATGTGTTTCATGGCTGAAGCATCTCACGGGAAACGTGGTGCGCATCATGCTGGATTATGTAGATCACGTGACCTTTTGCTCCAAACTGAAGGCTCTGCTTATGGAGCAAAAACAGTGGGCTGAAATATGCAAAATTCAAGGTGTGTACAGTAGCATTTATCATATATGTATATATGTATAAATATATATATATATATATATATATGATATAAATATATATATATTTTTTAAAATGTAAATCAGCAGTAAAAAAAACTTTAAATTGAAAATTTTCTTGAAAAAAAAGGTATATAATAATAATAATAATAATATATATTTATTATATTATACTTTGAATAATAATATTATATATTATTGATATTTAATGTTTGTACAGTAACATTTTATATAATAATATATTATATTAATATTTCTTAAAGGAAAATTTACTGGAAAAATCAATAGCAATTTATATAATAATAATAATAATAATAATAATAATAATAATAATAATAATAATAATAATATATTCATTGTGTTACACTTTGTATACTAAAATTATTATACATTATTGATATTATTATTATTATTAATAATAGTAATTACTGTAAATTGTTCACACATAATTATTGTATTTGTATATTTGTAACACTTTATATATTTTTACCACTTATTTTAAGTATAATATATTTTAAATATATATTTTAAAAATATGTTTTAATGCAGTGAACAATTACTACTAAATTACTGCTGAATTCAAGGTTTGTACAATAGCAATTTATATAATAATAAATAATTATTCATTATATTATACTTTATATAATAATACTATTATATATAATTTAAAATTTTATATCGATATATATATAGAGAGTTTTTATATATTGCATATTTCTATCATATTTTTTACTGCTGATTTACATGAAAAAAAATATAGTAATGCAGTGAAAAATAACTTTAAAATGACAAATTATTGCTAAATTAAAGGGTTTGTAAAATAGCAATTTATATAATAATAAATAGATATTATATTATACTGCTATTATATATTATTGATATTATTTACTACTTGTTTTTATATGTTGTATTAAATGTTTTTTACTGCTGATTTTAATGGAATTTTTTTTTTTAAATTACTTTAAAATGAGAATCACAATTGAAAATGACAACAAACAAAAAAACCTGCTTAGTTGTAAAGCAATGTAAAACAAGCTTTATTTTCCAAATGCAAAATATATGAACCCTTTTCTTTTGACTTCTGCATGAATCTGATTGTTCTCTGCTCATGTCATGTTTTCATATTTGTGTAGTTGATTCTGAGTGTAGTGTTTGTATTGTCAGAGAACGTGCGCTGTCTGCAGCATCTCTGCCGGCTGAACATCAGAGCTTGTTTGGGTCGACTGCGCTTGAGAGCTCCGGTTTTCATGAGTTTCCTTCCATTGCCAGACCGGCTGAAGCAATACATCCTATACAAAGAATATGATCTCTACAGTCAGACGCAAAGCAAATGACCCAGAACACAGAATTACAGCTGATTATGATTCTGATCACATGTATAATGGACACTATTGACACTCCATGACAGACGTGTTCTCCAGAATATACACTCTTTAAATACAAAGTCTTAATGATAATGAATATGTACCAAACTCAATAAATTGTTTAAAGTAATGAATAAATAAATAAATAATAGCCACCGTTGCATCTTTTATGAAGGAAAGTGGTCTTAATAAGCACATCTGTGTAAAAAGCTTTTTCAATTAGTGTATTGAGATTTTACATTTTGGTGGCGAAAGTTTTTGTGCAAGATATATTATAACAGATGAAAATACAGTTATTTTTCTCATTACAGATTGTCTCATTAAATTGTCCTTTTTAAATGTATTTATTTAAAATTTTCCCTTTATTGAAATACAAAATTTGAGAAACGTCAAACAGGTATACACACACTCACAATTACGCACTCACACACACATACACACTCAATCACGCACTCTCACACACACACTCACAGTCACACACTCACAATAACGCACTCACACACACTCACAGTCACGCACTCACACACAATCTCACACACACATACACACTCAAATCACGCACTCACACACACACTCACAATAACGCACTCACAATCACAGACTCACAATCACGCACTCACACACACATACACACTCAATCACACACTCTCACACAATCACTCACAGTCACAATAACGCACTCACACACAATCACACACTCACATAATCACAGACTCACACACACATACACACTCACAGTCACACACTCACACAATCACAGACTCACACACACATACACACTCAATCACGCACTCTCACACACACACTCACAGTCACACACTCACACACAATCACAGACTTACAATCACGCACTCACAATAACACACTCACACACAATCACAGACTCACAATCACGCACTCACACACACACACACATACACACTCAATCACAGACTCACAATCACGCACTCACACACATACACACTCAATCACACACTCTCACACAATCACACACTCTCACACTCACACAATCACAGACTCACAATCACGCACTCACAATAACACACACACAATCACAGACTCACAATCACGCACTCACACACACACACACTCAATCACACACTCTCACACAATCACACACTCTCACACAATCACACACTCACATAATCACAGACTCACACACACACTCACAGTCACACACTCACACACACATACACACTCAATCACGCACTCACACACACACTCACAATAACACACTCACACACAATCACAGACTCACAATCACGCACTCACACACACATACACACTCAATCACACACTCTCACACAATCACTCACACACATACACACTTACAATCAGACTCACACACACATACACACTCAATCACGCACTCACACACACACTCACAATAACACACTCACACACAATCACAGACTCACAATCACGCACTCACACACACACACACTCAATCACACACTCTCACACAATCACACACTCACATAATCACAGACTCACACACATACACACTCACACAATCACAGACTCACACACACATACACACTCAATCACGCACTCTCACACACACACTCACAATAACACACTCACACACAATCACAGACTCACAATCACGCACTCACACACACATACACACTCAATCACACACTCACACACATACACACTCACAATCACGCACTCACACACAATCACAGACTCACAATCACGCACTCACACACACACACATACACACTCAATCACACACTCACACACACTCACAATCAGACTCACACACACATACACACTCAATCACGCACTCTCACACACACACTCACAATAACACACTCACACACAATCACAGACTCACAATCACGCACTCACACACACATACACACTCAATCACACACTCTCACACAATCACTCACACACATACACACTCACAATCACGCACTCACACAATCAGACTCACACACACATACACACTCAATCACGTACTCACACACACACTCACAATAACACACTCACACACAATCACAGACTCACAATCACGCACTCACACACACACACATACACACTCAATCACACACTCTCACACAATCACACACTCACACAATCACAGACTCACACACACATACACACTCAATCACGCACTCTCACACACACACTCACAATAACACACTCACACACAATCACAGACTCACAATCACGCACTCACACACACACACACTCAATCACACACTCACATAATCACAGACTCACACACATACACACTCACAGTCACACACTCACACAATCACAGACTCACACACACATACACACTCAATCACGCACTCTCACACACACACTCACAATAACACACTCACACACAATCACAGACTCACAATCACGCACTCACACACACACATACACACTCAATCACACACTCTCACACAATCACTCACACACATACACACTCACAATCACGCACTCACACAATCAGACTCACACACACATACACACTCAATCACGCACTCTCACACACACACTCACAATAACACACTCACACACAATCACAGACTCACAATCACGCACTCACACACACATACACACTCAATCACACACTCTCACACAATCACTCACACACATACACACTCACAATCACGCACTCACACAATCAGACTCACACACACATACACACTCAATCACGCACTCACACACACACTCACAATAACACACAATCACAGACTCACAATCACACACATACACACTCAATCACACACTCTCACACAATCACACACTCACATAATCACAGACTCACACACATACACACTCACAATCACGCACTCACACAATCAGACTCACACACACATACACACTCAATCACGCACTCACACACACACTCACAATAACACACAATCACAGACTCACAATCACACACATACACACTCAATCACACACTCTCACACAATCACACACTCACATAATCACAGACTCACACACATACACACTCAGTCACACACTCACACAATCACAGACTCACACACACATACACACTCAATCACGCACTCTCACACACACACTCACAATAACACACTCACACACAATCACAGACTCACAATCACGCACTCACACACACACACACATACACACTCAATCACACACTCACACACATACACACTCACAATCAGACTCACACACGCATACACACGCAATCACGCACTCTCACACACACACTCACAATAACGCACTCACACACAATCACAGACTCACACAGTCACACACTCAGTCACACACACACATACACACTCAATCACGCACTCTCACACATACACACACACACACACACAATCACACTCTCTCACACACACACACACACACACACACACACAATACGCTCTGCATAATATGAGTTCAATACAACAAAAAAACGAAAAATAAAGTAAAATATTAAAAATGTTGTAAAATGTAGGTGAAGAGAAAAATCACATTAATGAATTAAATATTTGTCTTATATACTAATACCATTAACCATCAAAGAGTCACGAATGGCTTTTATTTCTTAGAAACAAGCGCGGACGTCATCAAATGATCGACAGCGCCTCCGCCAATCAGCGGCCCGGGGAGGCGGGACTTCCGCGTTTGTGGGCGGATCCGGGTGGGTGTTGATTTGTCAGGAATAAAGCGAAGATCAACATTATAACATTGTGACTTTTGATTCTGAATAAACGCATATATCGTTGCGCTCGCGTTAAATCTGCAGTCATGCCTGGAATCGATACATTACCGATAGAGGAAACCCTGGAAGACAGTCCGCAGGTAAATCATCATTTAGCTAACAAGCTAACAGAAATAAATAAACACATGAGCATTATTAATAACAAACATCTGCTGCTCGTGCTTCTCCTTCTGTGAAGATCATGAGTCTGTTCATCCTGATCATTTGATCTGACTGATTTTGAGCTGTTTAGCTTTTTGATGGGTGGTGGTGGATTGGCATGATGAGTTATTACAACACAGATGAATCAAAAAATCATATCTTAAATATATAAGAAAGCTGCAATGAGAGTCTAAACATTGCTTTACATGCATAATCAGTGCTGTACATAGATATCAGATGGAAACTCATCAATGAATGGTCATGTGAACATTAATATTCTGCATGATTTTGCTGTCAACAGAACTTCTGAGATCTCTTCAATAAACAATACATGTGATAGTAACACTACATTAAAGTCTACACATTGTTGCTTCTCATATTCATTATATATGTTATGATATATGTGACCCTGGACCACAAAACCAGTAAGGTTTATCATATGAAAACTGAATAAATAAGCTTTCCATTGGTGTATGGTTTGTTAGGACAATATCTGGCTGAGATACAACTATTTGAAAATGTGGAATCTGAGGGTGCAAAAAAATCTAAATATTGAGAAAATCACTTTTAAAGTTGTCCAAATGAAGTCCTTAGCAATGCATATTACTACTAATAATACTTTTTTTATATATTTACGGTAGGAAATGTATAAAATATCTTCATGGCACATGATCTTTACTTAATATCCTTATGATTTTTGGCATAAAAGAAAAATTTATAATTTTGACCCATACAATGTGTTGTTGGCTATTGCCACAAATATACCCGTGCCACTTATGACTGGTTTTGTGCTCCAGGGTCACATATATTGTTGATAATGATATATATTATTGATTGATGTACATTATGTTTTTCTAGACACGCTCTCTGCTCGGGGTGTTTGAGGAAGATACAGCAGCAATATCCAGTTATTTCAGTCAGCTCTTCAAAGCCATGCAGAGAATCTATGACGCCCAGGTGAGAACCGACTCCTTACACTGACATTATAATATTCTCTATATATTCTCTCCTTACACATGAAATATTATATGAGGTATGCTCAAGGATATATTCACATTAGAATAGTGTTTGATTACTTTAGTCTTAATGGATGAATCACACACAAGTTCAAGAACATGTCATATTTCACCCCAAAAACTAAATAAAATAGAAGTCATATTTTGGATAAAGATAATTCATTTTTCGGTCCATGATTTTTTTTAATACAATATGTTATTATTATTATTATTATTAATAATTATCCCTAATATTATACTAGATATAGTAACCATAGTATTTTATTTCTACTATTTTTAAATTATTATTAACAACAGCAGTAATAGTATTATTATTAATAATAATAATATAATAATACATATTCATATTTATACTAGGTCATATAATATAATAATAATGTTTTTGTATGTTATTATTAATAATAGTAATTATTAGTAATTGGTAATAAAAGTAATTTCTATAATAATAATACTATTATGATATTATTATTATTATTGTTATTAATAGTTACTGTAAATTGTTTACACATGATTGTATTTGATTTACTGCTGGCTTGAAAAAAAAAAGCAAATTAACAAAACAAATTAATGCAATGAAAAATTCATTTTTAGGCACTATATTATTAGTAGTATTATTATTGTTATTATTCATTATCCCTAATATTATACTAGATATAATAATGATAGTATTTAATTTTATTTCTACTATTTTTTTTTTCATTATTATAATTATTATTAACAACAGCAGTAATAGTATTAATATTATTAACAGTAATATAATAATAATGATAGTATTTTATTATAATAGTAATTATTAGTAATGAATAATAATACTAATTACTATGTTTTATTTCTACCATTTTTAAATTATTATAATTAACAACTGCAGTAATAGTATTCATAATAATAATAATAATAATATAATAATGATAGTATTTTATTTTTACTATTTTTAAATTATTATTTACAACTGCAGTAATAGTATTAATATTATTAATAGTAATATAATACATATTCATATTTATACTAGATAATATAATATTATAATAATAATGCTATTAGATATTATTATTAATCATAATAGTAATTACTGTAAATTGTTTATACGTGATTGTATTTGATTTTTTTTTTACTGCTGACTTGGGAAAAAAAACAAATGAACAATGAAAAATGCAATTTAAAAAAAATATTTTCATGCAAAATATAATAGCTTTTGTCTTTTGACTGGGGTGAAAATGTTCCATATACATGTTTTCATGAGACTTGCATGGTTCTCTTTCAGAATGAACTGAGTGCTGCCACACATTTGACGTCTAAATTACTGAAAGACTATGAGAAACAGGTGATTTCTGATCATTTTATGCTTTAAATCTCATCTTTCTTCTGTTCTTGTCCATATATGGGCTTGTGTTATAGTTCCGTGGTATTGTAACCTCATTCTGTTCTCTGATGTGCAGCGTTTTCCTCTGGGGGGCGACGATGAGGTCATGAGCTCCACTTTGCAGCAGTTTGCCAAAGTCATTGACGAGGTCAGAATGACATCACTAACTCATTAACATCCTGTGCTGGTATGATAACTGAGATTTCGCTCATAATCCTGTTTTTATTTCAGCTCAGCTCCTGTCACGCCGTTCTCTCCACTCAGCTCGCAGACGCCATGATGTTCCCCATCACACAGTTTAAAGAGAGAGACTTGAGAGGTATGAGACAGCAATGCATTATGGGGGCAAGCATTCTGGAGTACTTCATTCTGATTGGTCTACTACTTATAATAAGTCTAAACTGTGTAATTGATTGTTATAGGGAGCCGACCATTTCCAGTGTTCATTTCATGTCTGTTATTCTTCTCACATAAAATGTAATTGACCTCAAATCAATATTTCTCTCTCTTTTAGTTAAGTAGCTGTGTAATAAGCTGACTGATGGTACATTATCGCTTACATAACACATTAATTTTCCTTCATCTCTAGAAATTCTCATCCTGAAGGAAGTGTTTCAGATTGCAAGTGATGGTAAGCACTTTATGTTATTGTTTTTTCTACATAATTGCTGCGACACATGATAATGAAGCCATTATTTCTGCTTCGTTATGTTTAATATATTTCGTTTCAGATCACGATGCAGCCATAAACAGATACAGTCGTCTGTCTAAGCGAAAGGAAAATGAGAAGGTGTGGCATTTTGAGACTTTACAGTGTTGTATGATTGACGGCTGGTTAGTTTGCATGTCCTGATAAGAGTGTAACGTGTGTGTCTTTATTGCTGAATGCTCTGGCTGTCCTCATTTATTAAAACACACACTGAGAGCTGGCCTGACCGCCGATAGATGAGCATCTGTTACTCTGAGACGGTTGGCCGATACCTGTGTCCTTGTCCAGGACGAGAAAAGAAGTTAAAAATACCTAATCAGTTTAAAGTGCCCCCATGATGCTATTTGAAAGGCTCCTAATTTTATTTTGGATTCTTCTACAACAGGTTTACATGCATCCAAGGTCAAAAAACACTTTCATTTTCTCATAATATACATTGCACATCATCTCATTTCTCAAAGGGTCTAAAAACAGTTTGTTTGAAGATTCTGTCTCTCTAAACCCCGCCTTTCCGAGAGCCTGCTCTGCTCTGATTGGTTAGACGGGCCAGTCTATTGTGATTGGTCTACTCTGCTCTGATTGATCGGATGGCCCAGTCTGTTGTGATTGGTCTACTCTGCTCTGATTGGTCAGATGGCCCAGTCTGTTGTGATTGGTCTACTCTGCTCTGATTGGTCAGATGGCCCAGTCTGTTGTGATTGGTCTACTCTGCTCTGATTGGTCAGATGGCCCAGTCTGTTGTGATTGGTCTACTCTGCTCTGATTGGTCAGATGGCCCAGTCTGTTGTGATTGGTCTACTCTGCTCTGATTGGTCAGATGGCCCAGTCTGTTGTGATTGGTCTACTCTGCTCTGATTGGTCAGATGGCCCAGTCTGTTGTGATTGGTCTACTCTGCTCTGATTGGTCGGATGGCCCAGTCTGTTGTGATTGGTCTACTCTGCTCTGATTGGTCGGATGGCCCAGTCTGTTGTGATTGGTCTACTCTGCTCTGATTGATCGGATGGCCCAGTCTGTTGTGATTGGTCTACTCTGCTCTGATTGGTCAGATGGCCCAGTCTGTTGTGATTGGTCTACTCTGCTCTGATTGGTCAGATGGCCCAGTCTGTTGTGATTGGTCTACTCTGCTCTGATTGGTCAGATGGCCCAGTCTGTTGTGATTGGTCTACTCTGCTCTGATTGGTCAGATGGCCCAGTCTGTTGTGATTGGTCTACTCTGCTCTGATTGGTCAGATGGCCCAGTCTGTTGTGATTGGTCTACTCTGCTCTGATTGGTCAGGCAGCCCAGTCTGTTGTGATTGGTCTACTCTGCTCTGATTGGTCAGGCAGCCCAGTCTGTTGTGATTGGTCGACCACTTACAGCGTGTGTCGAAAACCAAATGACCATCATCATATCTGAATTTTAGTTCTAGAGCTTCCTCAACACTTGATATGCAGTGATACGAACAGATGCCGTTTGTTTTACCGTATCAATCCCAGTCCTTATTTGGAAGTGCATTATAGTGGATTCACAGTGCTGTGGATTCACAAACAGCTTTATTACACACTGCATGAAAGATACTATTTGAAAAAGCATAATAAGGGCACTCCAACACAGAAGTTAAGTCAAGATTAAATAAAAAATTTCTTAATGCATGTTCCCGATCTTATCTTGATTCGTCAGTGCATGTTATTCCAAATACTAGTCTTCATCGACTTCAAAACTTGCACCAACTCTGAAATTAGCTTTTGACTCACTTTATTTTTCAACCAGACTTTTCACCATCCAATCAATTCCTAATTGTTAAAAGCATGTCCTGCTCTACCTGTAACTAACTCCTATCATCCATGCGTCCACTCCAGGTGAAGAATGAAGTGATGGAGGACGTGTACACGTCCAGGAAAAAACAGCACGAGACCACAATGCACTACTTTGCATCACTCAACATGCTGCAGTACAAGAAGAAGATTGCGCTGTTGGAGCCGTTACTGGGATATATGCAGGCGCAGGTGTTCATGCTGCTGTTTAACATGAACTATAGACCTCATATTTAATTCATAACACCTTCTGATAATATAGTCTGTTTATAGTTCATTACTGTTTGCGTTTCATCAGATCAGTTTTTTCAAACTGGGATCAGAGAATCTGACGCAGCAATGGGAGGATTTTCTCACTAACATCGGAACCAGCGTGCAGAAGTGAGTTTCACACACAACTTAAACTAAAACTAGCGAAAATAAAGATTAAAATATGTAAATATTAAAATATATAAAATATGAAAAACTTAATCTTACAAAAATTACAAATATTGCCTGCTAAACTAAATATACTAAAATACTAAAATTACTCAAACTGAAATAGCTAAATAATAAATAAAAGAATATAAAGCTGAGTAGAGATATAAAAAAAACTAAAACTAATAAAATGACAAATGGACATAACAATTACTAAAATTGAAAATATAAAATAAAAAAATAAAAGTTAATTCAAAATATTAATAAATACTATAATGGTATATAAATAATACTAAAATAACACTGGTTTTCACCATATACTGGATTAATGCATCTGACAATACATCACAATACATTTAAAGAAATGTATCAATTTATGTGATAGTAAGGTTTTTTTGGTCTGATTATTAGTATCATATTTTGAAATTGGAAGCAGATGATTCAGAACTTATTTTTCTAATTCAGACAATATGGGTTAGGGTTAAGTATTAAACAATTAGCTTTCTATTTTCATGCCATATTTAAATGTTAACAATGAAAAAAGGCAAAACAGTGCAGATTTATAATGTTATATCTATTATGAGTTGTCAAAACATCATATAGTCATCCCTATCTGCTAAAATTTCTGGGCTTTTAATTAATAAATAAATGTATACTTTTATTCAGCAAGAGCACATTAAATCAAAAGTTACAAAAGACATTTATAAAGATTTCATTTTAAATGAATGCTGTTCTTTTGAACTTTTTCTTGCATATGAGAATGATTTCTGAAGGATCATGTGACACTGAAGACTGGAGTAATGATGCTGAAAATTCAGCTTTTAATCACAGGAATAAAATACACTTTACTATATATTCACATAGAGAACAGCTATTTTGAAAGTAAAAATATTTCACTATTTCTGTTTTACTGTATTTTTGATCAGCCTTGGTAAGCAGAAGAGGCTTGTTTAAAAATATTACCAACCCCAAACTTTTGAACAGTCTTTTATATTTTATACAATATGCAAATTATTATTTAACTCGCCGTTATGCTTTCTCATTGTTCTTTGCATGATATTAGCATGGAAGTTTAAGTTTGTACTATTTGCAAATGAGAAAAATAGTTCATTAATCACTGGGAAGTGAATGGTCGTGTACTGTATTTGTGAATCTGACTTTCCTCTCTTGGTGATCATAGTGTTCGGAGGGAAATGGACAGTGACGCTGAAGCAGTGGAGCAGACGATTCAAGACCTGAAAGAGGCCAGTGACCCGCTGTACATGCCCGACCCGGACCCGAACACCATCCCTGTGAACCGCAACCTGACCCGCAAGGCCGGCTACCTCAACACTCGCAAGTAAGAGAACATCAACACTTCAATGTGCTTCAATGTGTTTCAGTCGCCTGCATTTATCCTGACTTTATGCTTCTACCTGGCAGTAAAACGGGCCTGGTGTCGTCCAGCTGGGACCGGCAGTACTTCTTCACCCAGGGAGGAAACCTCATGAGCCAATCACGTGGCGCCGTAGCCGGAGGTCTCGTTATGGACATCGACAACTGCTCCGTCATGGCTGTGGACTGTGAGGACCGCCGTTTCTGCTTTCAGATCACATCATTTGACGGAAAGAAGTAAGATTTTTAATGCACAAATCTGTCTTGTACAGGTATTACAATATTCTTCTTCTAGGTGCAGTTTTATTTGACATTTACTGTTTCAGATAAACCTGCCACTAAAAACTAGAGATGCATGATTCTAGATAAATTGAGAAAAAAAAAAAAAAAAATCGGTTTGAATGAATGATTCAATAACTTCACTTGTTTCATTACTGGATGAATCAGCGTTTTTGAACAAATCTCTTGAGTGAATGATTCAATGACTCACTCATAAAGACTTCACTTGTTTCATTACTGGATGAATCAGCGTTTTTGAACAAATCTCTTGAATGAATGATTCAATGACTCACTCATAAAGACTTCACTTGTTTCATTACTGGATGAATCAGCGTTTTTGAACAAATCTCTTGAATGAATGATTCAATGACTCACTCATAAATACTTCACTTGTTTCATTACTGGATGAATCAGCGTTTTTGAACAAATCTCTTGAATGAATGATTCAATGACTCACTCATAAAGACTTCACTTGTTTCATTACTGGATGAATCAGCATTTTTGAACAAATCTCTTGAATGAATGATTCAATGACTCACTCATAAATACTTCACTTGTTTCATTACTGGATGAATCAGTGTTTTTGAACAAATCTCTTGAATGAATGATTCAATGACTCACTCATAAAGACTTCACTTGTTTCATTACTGGATGAATCAGCGTTTTTGAACAAATCTCTTGAATGAATGATTCAATGACTCACTCATAGAGACTTCACTTGTGTTATTACTGGATGAATCAGCGTTTTTGAACAAATCTCTTGAATGAATGATTAAATGACTCACTCATAAATACTTCACTTGTTTCATTACTGGATGAATCAGCGTTTTTGAACAAATCTCTTGAGAGAATGATTCAATGACTCACTCATAAAGACTTCACTTGTTTCATTACTGGATGAATCAGCGTTTTTGAATGAATCTCTTGAGTGAATGATTCAATGACTCACTCATAAATACTTCACTTGTTTCATTACTGGATGAATCAGTGTTTTTGAACAAATCTCTTGAATGAATGATTCAATGACTTACTCATAAAGACTTCACTTGTTTCATTACTGGATGAATCAGCGTTTTTGAACAAATCTCTTAAGAGAATGATTCAATGACTCACTCATAAAGACTTCACTTGTTTCATTACTGGATGAATCAGCGTTTTTGAACAAATCTCTTGAGTGAATGATTCAATGACTCACTCATAGAGACTTCACTTGTGTTATTACTGGATGAATCAGCGTTTTTGAACAAATCTCTTGAATGAATGATTCAATGACTTACTCATAAATACTTCACTTGTTTCATTACTGGATGAATCAGCGTTTTTGAACAAATCTCTTGAATGAATGATTCAATGACTCACTCATAAAGACTTCACTTGTTTCATTACTGGATGAATCAGCGTTTTTGAATGAATCTCTTGAATGAATGATTCAATGACTCACTCATAAATACTTCACTTGTTTCATTACTGGATGAATCAGTGTTTTTGAACAAATCTCTTGAATGAATGATTCAATGACTTACTCATAAAGACTTCACTTGTTTCATTACTGGATGAATCAGCGTTTTTGAACAAATCTCTTGAGAGAATGATTCAATGACTCACTCATAGAGACTTCACTTGTTTCATTACTGGATGAATCAGTGTTTTTGAACGAATCTCTTGAATGAATGATTCAATGACTCACTCATAAATACTTCACTTGTTTCATTACTGGATGAATCAGTGTTTTTGAACGAATCTCTTGAATGAATGATTCAATGACTCACTCATAGAGACTTCACTTGTGTTATTACTGGATGAATCAGCGTTTTTGAACAAATCTCTTGAATGAATGATTAAATGACTCACTCATAAATACTTCACTTGTTTCATTACTGGATGAATCAGCGTTTTTGAACAAATCTCTTGAGTGAATGATTCAATGACTTACTCATAAAGACTTCACTTGTTTCATTACTGGATGAATCAGCGTTTTTGAACAAATCTCTTGAGTGAATGATTCAATGACTCACTCATAGAGACTTCACTTGTGTTATTACTGGATGAATCAGCGTTTTTGAACAAATCTCTTGAATGAATGATTCAATGACTTACTCATAAATACTTCACTTGTTTCATTACTGGATGAATCAGCGTTTTTGAACAAATCTCTTGAGTGAATGATTCAATGACTTACTCATAAAGACTTCACTTGTTTCATTACTGGATGAATCAGCGTTTTTGAACAAATCTCTTGAATGAATGATTCAATGACTTACTCATAAATACTTCACTTGTTTCATTACTGGATGAATCAGCGTTTTTGAACAAATCTCTTGAGAGAATGATTCAATGACTCACTCATAAAGACTTCACTTGTTTCATTACTGGATGAATCAGTGTTTTTGAACAAATCTCTTGAGTGAATGATTCAATGACTCACTCATAAAGACTTCACTTGTTTCATTACTGGATGAATCAGCGTTTTTGAACAAATCTCTTGAATGAATGATTCAATGACTCACTCATAAAGACTTCACTTGTTTCATTACTGGATGAATCAGTGTTTTTGAACAAATCTCTTGAGTGAATGATTCAATGACTCACTCATAAAGACTTCACTTGTTTCATTACTGGATGAATCAGCGTTTTTGAACAAATCTCTTGAATGAATGATTCAATGACTTACTCATAAATACTTCACTTGTTTCATTACTGGATGAATCAGCGTTTTTGAACAAATCTCTTGAGTGAATGATTCAATGACTCACTCATAAAGACTTCACTTGTTTCATTACTGGATGAATCAGCGTTTTTGAACAAATCTCTTGAGTGAATGATTCAATGACTTACTCATAAATACTTCACTTGTTTCATTACTGGATGAATCAGCGTTTTTGAACAAATCTCTTGAATGAATGATTCAATGACTTACTCATAAAGACTTCACTTGTTTCATTACTGGATGAATCAGCGTTTTTGAACAAATCTCTTGAATGAATGATTCAATGACTTACTCATAAAGACTTCACTTGTTTCATTACTGGATGAATCAGCGTTTTTGAACAAATCTCTTGAGTGAATGATTCAATGACTCACTCATAGAGACTTCACTTGTGTTATTACTGGATGAATCAGCGTTTTTGAACAAATCTCTTGAATGAATGATTCAATGACTTACTCATAAAGACTTCACTTGTTTCATTACTGGATGAATCAGCGTTTTTGAACAAATCTCTTGAGTGAATGATTCAATGACTTACTCATAAAGACTTCACTTGTTTCATTACTGGATGAATCAGCGTTTTTGAACAAATCTCTTGAATGAATGATTCAATGACTTACTCATAAATACTTCACTTGTTTCATTACTGGATGAATCAGCGTTTTTGAACAAATCTCTTGAATGAATGATTCAATGACTTACTCATAAATACTTCACTTGTTTCATTACTGGATGAATCAGCGTTTTTGAACAAATCTCTTGAGTGAATGATTCAATGACTTACTCATAAATACTTCACTTGTTTCATTACTGGATGAATCAGCGTTTTTGAACAAATCTCTTGAATGAATGATTCAATGACTCACTCATAAAGACTTCACTTGTTTCATTACTGGATGAATCAGCGTTTTTGAACAAATCTCTTGAGTGAATGATTCAATGACTTACTCATAAAGACTTCACTTGTTTCATTACTGGATGAATCAGCGTTTTTGAACAAATCTCTTGAATGAATGATTCAATGACTTACTCATAAATACTTCACTTGTTTCATTGCTGGATGAATCAGCGTTTTTGAACAAATCTCTTGAATGAATGATTCAATGACTTACTCATAAATACTTCACTTGTTTCATTACTGGATGAATCAGCGTTTTTGAACAAATCTCTTGAATGAATGATTCAATGACTTACTCATAAATACTTCACTTGTTTCATTACTGGATGAATCAGCGTTTTTGAACAAATCTCTTGAATGAATGATTCAATGACTTACTCATAAATACTTCACTTGTTTCATTACTGGATGAATCAGCGTTTTTGAACAAATCTCTTGAATGAATGATTCAATGACTTACTCATAAAGACTTCACTTGTTTCATTACTGGATGAATCAGCGTTTTTGAACAAATCTCTTGAGAGAATGATTCAATGACTCACTCTTAAAGACTTCACTTGTTTCATTACTGGATGAATCAGCGTTTTTGAACAAATCTCTTGAGAGAATGATTCAATGACTCACTCATAAAGACTTCACTTGTTTCATTACTGGATGAATCAGCGTTTTTGAACAAATCTCTTGAGTGAATGATTCAATGACTTACTCATAAAGACTTCACTTGTTTCATTACTGGATGAATCAGCGTTTTTGAACAAATCTCTTGAGTGAATGATTCAATGACTTACTCATAAAGACTTCACTTGTTTCATTACTGGATGAATCAGCGTTTTTGAACAAATCTCTTGAGTGAATGATTCAATGACTCACTCATAGAGACTTCACTTGTGTTATTACTGGATGAATCAGCGTTTTTGAACAAATCTCTTGAGAGAATGATTCAATGACTCACTCATAAAGACGTCACTTGTTTCATTACTGGATGAATCAGCGTTTTTGAACAAATCTCTTGAATGAATGATTCAATGACTCACTCATAAAGACTTCACTTGTTTCATTACTGGATGAATCAGCGTTTTTGAACAAATCTCTTGAATGAATGATTCAATGACTCACTCATAAAGACTTCACTTGTTTCATTACTGGATGAATCAGCGTTTTTTGAACAAATCTCTTGAATGAATGATTCAATGACTCACTCATAAAGACTTCACTTGTTTCATTACTGGATGAATCAGCGTTTTTGAACGAATCTCTTGAATGAATGATTCAATGACTTACTCATAAAGACTTCACTTGTTTCATTACTGGATGAATCAGCGTTTTTGAACGAATCTCTTGAGTGAATGATTCAATGACTTACTCATAAAGACTTCACTTGTTTCATTACTGGATGAATCAGCGTTTTTGAACAAATCTCTTGAGTGAATGATTCAATGACTTACTCATAAAGACTTCACTTGTTTCATTACTGGATGAATCAGCGTTTTTGAACAAATCTCTTGAATGAATGATTCAATGACTCACTCATAAAGACTTCACTTGTTTCATTACTGGATGAATCAGCGTTTTTTGAACAAATCTCTTGAATGAATGATTCAATGACTCACTCATAAAGACTTCACTTGTTTCATTACTGGATGAATCAGCGTTTTTGAACAAATCTCTTGAATGAATGATTCAATGACTCACTCATAAAGACTTCACTTGTTTCATTACTGGATGAATCAGCGTTTTTGAACGAATCTCTTGAGTGAATGATTCAATGACAAATACAGTCACTTGTCGCCACCTACTGGTGTAATGATGTAATTGATACAATATTTATTTGAAGTGTCAAGTTACTTTCAGAAGGTGATTTGCTCTATTTTGATTGCTACCGTAGACATCAGTGTTTATATCCAAACTATAAACTTTATCCCAGTACTTCTGTGATAATTTGAATTATTGTAAGACAGAAATAATGATACTGTGTGGTTGAAAAGACATTGAAGCTGTTTCATAACTATACACGACAGCTGCCCTCTCTGGGTCAGAACACAGATCTGAATGTTCGCTGTGATCGTATTTGTCAAAGGTGTAATAGACATTGCCGAATCATTGTCATTTAGGAATGTGATTGCGTGGGTGTTTGAATCAGAGTTTGCGGTCTTTTAATGATTAATCAAGTAGCTCTACTATAAACTAAAGTCAAGTCAAGTCAACTTTATTTATATAGCGCTTTTTACAATGCTGATTGTTTCAAAGCAGCTTCACAGTGTTAAACATTAAAATAATGCAACAGAATTTGATTCGGCTGTACAGCCGCTCTGGAGAAAACGGTGATGTCATCCAGCTAATTTCAATTATCATATAGTGTCAATGCGGGCAGATCAGTAATATAGTTGAACATTTAGTGTCCCCAACTGAGCAAGCCAAAAGACAAAGGCGACAGAGGCGACGGTGTCATGGAACCAAACCTGATCAGAACAACCATCTGATCTGGATACGGCCCGGATCCGGCTGACTGCAGTAAACCTCGGGATAAACAGAGAGACTAACATTAGCGTAGATGCCATTCTTCTTATGATGTAACGAGTACATCAGGTGTTATGGGAAGTGTTCCCGGTTCCGGCTGACCTAGTTAATGCAGCCTAACAATCATTTAACTGATTTGAATAATAGAAATTGATAATGTTTTGTGTATGCCATAGTAAAGAGATGTGTTTTCAGTCTGGATTTAAACTGACAGAGTGTGTCTGCTTCCCGAACAATGCTAGGAAGGCTGTTCCAGAGTTTAGGTGCTAAATAGGAAAAGGATTGACCGCCTGCAGTTGATTTTGATATTCTAGGTATTATCAACTGGCCAGAGTTTTGAGACCGCAATAGACGTGATGGAGTATAATGCGTGAAGAGCTCGCTCAAGTACTGGGGAGCTAAACCATTTAGTGCTTTAAGTAATTAGCAAGATTTTAAAATTTAGCCAGTGCAGTGTTGACAGAACCGGGCTAATATGGTCATACTTCCTGGTTCTAGTAAGAACTCGAGCTGCTGCGTTTTGGACCAGCTGCAGTTTATTTATTAAGCGAGCAGTAATTTAGATATATTTTTAAGATGGTAGAATGCAGTTTTACAGATGCTAGAAATGTGGCTTTTTAAATGAAAGGAACTAAAGGAAGTTAACTGAAATAGGATAAAATATATATAAAAATGTAGATTTATTTTATTTCAGCTAGTTGCCAAAGCATAATTTCTCATTTTCATAGTTTAACGATGTGCTGAAATAATTAATACCAATTAATAAAAACTACATAGGCATAATGATAGAAAACACCAGAAAAGTACTAAAACTTAAAATAAAAACATTTTAAAAATGTTTAAAAAAAAAATATATATATATATATTTTTTTTTAACTAAACCAATACTGGTCACTCAGTGATACTAAAATAACACTGGTTCTGGTTGGTTGTTTTACATGTCAATCTTGGCCAGAATAAGCTGCAACGTTGTGACATTTCATCTCTGTGGTTACTAAAATGGTTTTAGCAAATGCCTGTGGCTTGAAGTTGAGTCTAGTCATGGTCAGATTTCACAGTTTAGCTCTTTGTCAGCCATTATTTGTTCTTGGGAAACTAAAAATCCCTAAATGTTTTGGTGACTTGTGCTGGACTTATGGTATTAGTCTAGTAATGAGAGATGTAATCACTGAAGTGCTAAAGTGCTGCCCGAGAATTCCCAAGCGCTGATCCGGTTTAAACTCGAATTAATATTTATCAGGCGGGTAAACGGCTGCCCTATCCTTTCTCAGTGCATGTGCCAGATATCGAGTCATTCTGAGTCACTGTTTCACTGAATGACTGTTTCTCTTGTACCGCAGGGCGGCCATATTACAGGCGGAGAGCAGGAAAGACTGTGAGGAGGTGAGAGAACCGACTTTCATTAAATCTCAGTCACATGGAGAACCTTTCTTTCAAAGGCACATACGGATATACGGGTCAATTTCAAAGAAATTATTATTACACTACCATTCACAAGTTTAGGGTCAGTAAAAGAAATTAATACTTTAATACGATTCAGCAAAGATTCGTTAAATTGATCAGAAATATTTTGTAACATTTTAAAATGTCTATTTCTTTTGAACTTTCTGTTCATCAAAGAATCCTGAAAAATAAAATGTATCACACAAAAATATGAAGCTGTACAACTCTTTTCAACATTGATAATAATCAGAAATATCACAATAGAAAAAAGTAATTTTAAATTGTAATAATATTTCACAAAATTACTGTTTTTACTGTATTTTTAACCAAATAAAAGCAGCCTTGGTGAGTATAATTCTAATGACCCTATCATTTTTAATGAGTTTATTAGTAATTCTCTTTATATTCTCATTACTGTAATTGTAACCTTTTTGGGAACAATTGTTTCTTTAAAATCAGCATAAATAAAGGCAGTAGAAGGAAAACTATCATGATGCAAAATATTAGATTTGACATACATTATTTACAATAATGAGAATTGTAGGGAAAATTTGCACCATGCATGTGATGTCACAATATGAAATGGTTCTAAAAATAGGCTTTATATTCCAAATTTGGGGGGAAATATGACCCTAAACATGACAGGCTTCATTAGATTCACCATTTCAAATGTTTTTTCTTTTATTTTAGTGGATTGCAACGATAAACAACATCTCTAAGAGGATATACCTCAGTGAAAACCCAGAGGTGAGTGTAAAGTTCAGATCTTGAAAACCTAAACCTCTGCATACATAACACCATAGCTTTAATGCAATTTAAAGTCAGTTATTGCTAATGTTTCTCTTTGGCAGGAAATCGCAGCAAGAGTGAATCAGTCGGCGCTGGAGGCCGTGACTCCTTCTCCATCCTTTCAACAGCGACACGAGAGTTTCAGACCGAGCATGTGAGTGACAACATAAAAAAAGTGCCCCTATTCGAATATTATCTTTCATGCAGTGTGTAATAAAGCTGTTTGTGAATGTAAAAGGTCTGCTATTTCTTAAATATCAAAGTGCACGATAAGTAAAGTTTCTGAACTGCTGAAACGAGTCGTCAGTAATTCCAGTCTCACTTCCTGTTACAAACCTACGTAACAATGTAACAAATTTGCATATTGTCAAGTGGTCTTCATTGGCTGCTGGCGAACAACGTCTACTTTGCCCCGCCCTCAAACACTGTAGTTGTAGCTTCAGATATGATAATAAGAGTTTCATTTCTGACACACGCTGTAAACGGTCGACCAATCAGAGCAGGGTAGCTCTCAGAAAGGCGGGGTTTAGAGACTAAATCATTTATCATTTATCGTTTCAGACACTGTGAGAAAAGAAGTGATGCTGTAATATACATTGAGAAAGTTAAGGTGTTTTTTGACTTTGGATGCTTGTAAACCTGTTGTAGGAGACAACATTAGGAGCCTTAAAAAAAAGCATAATAGGGCCACTTTAATATTGCATAATTTCATTATTAATTTTGTCTATAATAGTTAATAATCTTGAAGGCAATTTTCCTATGTGAATATACATTAAAATATAATTTATTCCTGTGATCAAAGCTGAATTTTCAGCATCATTACTCCAGTCTTCAGTGTCACATGATCCTTCAGAAATCATTCTCATATGATGATATGATGCTCAAAAAATATTTCTGATTATTATCAACGTTGAAAACAGGTGTGCCTCTTCATGTATTTTTTGTGGTAACCATGATATATATTTTCTTAGGATTAACTGATGAATAGAAAGTTCAAAAGAACAGCATTTATTTGAAATGGAAATAATTTTTTAACATTATTAATGTTTTTATTGTCGCGATTGATCAATTTAGTCTTTGCTGAAATTTTTACTTGTATTAAATTAGAAAAAAGTTATTTTAAATTAAAAAATGTTTTTACATTATTACCGTTTTTTTATTACTTTTATTACTTTATTTAATAATAATTCAAAACATTTGACCGGTTTTGTAAATACATTTCAACTCACATGATTTCCCATATCAGAGAGAAGCATATATTGTGCTTGTAAATGAGTCCATGTTTTCTTTCTCAAAGCATTCGTCTTTTTTCCCCTGAAGGCAAGGTCGGCCCAAAACGGCCCGGTCAGGCAGTCAGTGCTCCGTGGGCTCCGAGTCTCCGGCGCTGTCGTCTCTGTCTCTGGATTCGCTGGTGGCTCCGGACACGCCCATTCAGTTTGACATCATCTCACCCGTCAGCGAGGAGCACACAAGTCAGGCCAAGAGCGGCGGCCAGGGCAGGTCTGGTCCGGAGTGCTCAAAGAAGATAAATAAAGAGATTATAAACAATTACTCTTGATTCTTATTAGGGAATTATCAAGCATAGACATAAAGCACTGGTTTGTGTTTTTCCCTTTGCTGAAAGAAGGACCAATCCATTTGGGGAATCTGGAGGGACACAGTCTGAAGAAAGTGAAGGTACATTGATAAAATAATATGCATACAATACCATTCAAAAGTTTGGGTCAGTAAGATTTTAGTTTTTTAAATAAATGTATGCTTTTATTCATTAAGCATGCATTAAATTGATCAAAAGTGACAGTAATGATATTTATAATGTTACAAAAGATTCTATTTAAAATAAATGCTGCTTTTGAACTTTATATTGATCAAAGAATCCCCCAAAAATTAAGCACAACTGTTTTCAACATTGATAATAATAATAAATGAGCAGCAAATCAGCATATTAGAATGATTTCTGAAGGATCATGTGACATTGAAGACTGGAGTAATGATGATAAATTCAGCTTTGATCACAGGAATTTTAGAAAACAGTTTTTACTGTATTTTTGACTTGAGCAAATCTCACCAACCCCAAAATGATAATAGATATAACTAGAACATGAGTTTTAAAAGAATAGTTTATATAAAGGTATACATTATTATCTTTTATTTTAATGACAGAATTTTTTTTTGTGTGTGTACTGTCCCTTTAATGGCTTAAATTGCACATGGAATGGCATTCGCAATGCATTTAACATCCATAATGTCATATTTCCTAGTGAAACAGAATACTCAGGGATATAATGTAGGCTGGGACTTGATTATTATATCCATCTGATTTGATTGGATTGTGCAAAGCAGGCTATGATATTAATTAATATAATATAATTAATATAATTTTCCACTCATTTGGCTTTTAGAAAAGACCAGAGACTTTTATTAAGAAAATGCATTTTGATTTCATGTTGCTGTGGAGTCGGACTGAATCTCTCGTGTTGTTTCAGACTCGATCCTGCACCAGCTTTTCATCGTTCGGTTCTTGGGCTGCATGGAGGTGAAGGGCACAGAGAGCGCTGACGTCATCTATGAGACCATGAGACAGATCCTGGCAGCCCGAGCCATACACAACATCTTCAGAATGACCGAGTCTCATCTGCTCGTCACGTGCGAATGCCTGAAGTGAGTTACGACGTTTGATATTCTCACAGCGGTGTTGAACAGGGCTCTGCTGCTTGTCCTGAAGTCATTAAAAAGAGCCTGTGAATATGTCAAGCATTTGGCGTACAGGCAAACTTTAGGGTGTGTTTACACTTGGCATGTTTGGCTGGATTAAAACGAACCCTGGTGCGATTGCTCTGTTAGTGCGGTTCATTTGAATAAGTGTGAACGCTGCCATCTGAACCCTGGCGCGCACCAAACAAGCGGACCGAGACCACTGGAAGTGGACCGAGATCTTTTCAAACAAACTCTGGTGCGGTTCCACTGAAATATGAACACAACACAGACCAAAGACATGTAAACGAACCAAAAACAGGACATGATGTCACAAGATGCGACCCTAAAAAGTACAGAATGCTCAAGCACACCTGTTTTTTCTCGTCCTAGTCATGATGTTGCCCATTACAGTTCAGTACAGACGTCAGAACCGCGTCTCCTCGCAGCAGATCTGCGTTCGTGTGTGTGACGGAGGGATTCATGTCGCTGTTTTGACTCCTTTACACATTTTATAAGCTCTTCATGAGTTCTCATCTGATCAAAATACCATCATATGTAGCTACACACACACAACGAGCGCATTTAGCCCAGAACACAGTATTGTTTTGGATATTCGGTAAGTTGTCAAAAATATAGATTTTTCGATACATATAGATACTGAAATATATGAAACATTTCCACAGAATAGACACACGATACCAGCGTCTCTCAGACAGTGAGTGACACACAATCCCGCCTCCCCTCACTCACTCGCTTCATTTGCTCCGGATGAATATTGTTGGTGTTACAGGGCTTGAATTTCGCAGTGGGATTGCGCATATTACGCATAATTTTAATCATTCCCGCAGATTTTGCGCTCACATCCAAAGTTCTGCACATAAAGCAGCCTCTCGGAGCTAAATTGAGTTCTTTTTCGCTGCTTATTGCACTTAAACAGTCAAATACACATAAAATAATGTCAAAATGCCGGTCTTGGCGAGTATTCACATAAACACAGTCAGTTCTGTTTTAAGTGAACCTAAACAGTTGAGAAAGAAAATGTGTAACTGTGTAATTGATTCAGGTCTTAAAGTGACAGCAGCCTGATAAACCTGCTGCTGAATTATGAGATAATATTAAAAAAAATCTATATGGAATATCTATATCTATATTTTCCCATGGTATCAATGTCACAATTGTGGCTAGTAACCAGTAAATAATAAATGTAATAACTAATAATAAATAAATAATAATAGTAGGCTAGTAACTAGTAAATATTTTTTTTATTTTTTTGGTCTGGACCAAAAGAACCAAGAGAACTTGTGAACACACCCATAACCCTCTAGTGCTGTTCGATCATATTTGACCGAAAAATTTGACGTTTTGGAATGTTTTACTTCATGGGAATGGTGCAAAACTTTTTAAAGGTTTTGGCACTTGCCGTGTGAACACACACAAAAAATAAATCATAGAAAAAAGGGTAAATGGTCCTGACAAAAATAGTCACACTTGTATTGTTCGCGCATTGGAAATGAACGGGAGGCGCATCTCTAGTGGAAGCGTTTGGTACTGCGCCCAAACAAAATCTGACTGAAAGCTCAATTTTTTGAGATCTCAAAAATTAGCTTGTTTAAATTTTATGACTTTGATTTTCTCAAAGTTTTAGAGTAAAACGTGTTTTGGAAAATATATATTTCATGAAAAATTTGTAATGGTATTTTTGTGCATTTTTCATCACAATAAATGTCAAATTGTATAACTTTTTATTTTATTTTATTTTTTTTAACATTCAAGATTGGAAATGTCATGTTCAAAAAGTGAATAAATGGATTATAACTACTGCATAAATATAATTTAGTACCATAAAATCCCCTAAAAATACAAAATATTTAATAAAAAAATATTATTGAACTAAAATATAGTACAAAAATTTCATTGAAAAAAAAAAAAAGTGTTAATCATGTGTTTTCAAAGACTTTGGTCTAAGCTTACTTTACGGCATACTTTTGTGTTCTGTTTATTTATTTCAGGCTTATTGACCCACAGACACAAGTCACAAGACTACGGGTACGTCCTTAACCAATCGTTTAACAGTTTTGTTCACTGCTCATATTAGGTGTGCTGTTCTGAAGTCAGTGTTTGCTCTGCCGTTCCTCAGTTCTCTCTCTCCAGCGTTGTGCTGTGTGCGACACATCAGGAGAACAAGCGCTTGTTTGGTTTCGTGCTGCAGACGGCAGGAGGACGAGTGGATGGGCGGCCTGTGACCGTCTGCTACGTCTTT
Source organism: Rhinogobio ventralis (assembly GCA_039654625.1). NCBI lineage: Eukaryota > Metazoa > Chordata > Actinopteri > Cypriniformes > Gobionidae > Rhinogobio > Rhinogobio ventralis. The sequence continues at coordinate 2,859,264 of CM077213.1, read as the reverse complement.
GAGTCAAACAATGATGGAGAGAAGGTGCAAATACCTTGATCTCTCATATATGCATATAAACTTTAATTTTTTCTACTTTAAGAAGGACATGTGTATATACTTGATTTTAAAAAGTATTTTTTGTTGTTGAATATATTAGATCTGTGACAGTGTCGGACTGGCAAAGCAGATCGCCCTCCACTCGGAGATGGTGAGAAAAATCTGCATTTGTTTGATTTCAAATGATTTTGCGCAGAAATGCGTGAAATTGATAATGCTGATGATTCTTGAGGATATGCATGCATATATATTTTTTTTCTGGCAGGACCGCAAAGCCTCACAGAAACAGAGAGAGCTGGACAAAGCCAAGGAGAAACAACAGGAAGAACTCCATAAACAAAAACAGATCGAGAAGGTAACAGATATTCACATCCCATGATTCTCATTGTAACCAGCATCCACTAAACTTAAACGCTGGGGATACGACTTTTTAATGTTTTTGAAAGTAGTCTCATCAAGGCTGCATTTATTTAATCAAAAATACAGTAAACATTTGAAATATTATTACAGTTTCAAACAGCTGTTTTCTATGTGAATATATAGTCAAATGTAATTTATTCCTGTGATCAAAGCTGAATTTTCAGCATCATTACATAAACTTTTTTTCACTTCAGCCATAATCTGCCAGATGTCGTCTTTAAAAAGAGACCAAACTTCAGTGTGTGCTCCAAAACATTCAAGATGTATGCCTGTTTAAGTTGGAAATGTCATTTTCAGACCCATGCTCAAAAAGTGAATAAATGGATTAGAACTACTGCATAAATATAATTTAGTACCATAAAATACCAAATATTAAATAACAATATTATCAAACTAAAATCTAGTACAAGTCATTTCATTGAATTTTTTTTTTTTTTAATTTTTGACCGACACACGAGCAGCACCAGAGGGTTAATCTTGTATTCTCAAAGACTTTGGTCTTTGTATATGTGTATATTTGTATTTTTCTGACAAAAATACAGTAAAATAAATCTGAAATATTATTACAATGTAAATAGCTGTTTTCTATGTGAATATATTGTAAAATGTAATTTATTCCTGTGATCAAAGCTGAATTTTCAGCATCATTACTCCAGTCTTCAGTGTCACATGATCCTTCAGAAATCATTCTGATATGAGGATTTACTGCTCAAGAAACATTTATGATTATTATCAATGGTGAAAACAGTTGTGCTGCTTATTTTTGTGGAAAGCATATTTAAACCGCATTTACTGTCACTTTTGATCAATTTAATGCATCTTTGCTGAATAAAAGTATTAATTTTCTTGAACTTTTGAGCAGGAGTGTATAATTGAACACATTTTATAAGTAAACCGTGTTCTCCAAACCTTCAGGATCTTGAGGAACAAAGCCGTTTGATCGCCGCCTCCAGCCGACCCAGCCAACCAGCTGCTGATGGACAGGTCTTGGTCCTTAGCAACAGCCAATCAGAGGACAGCGATGCAGGAGAGGAGGGGCAGAAAAAGGGCGAATCAGAGGCCTGATAAGAACCGTTCTACGCATATCACTTCCTGTTCTTCAAGGGTTCTCCAGAATGGCCTGCAGGAGCCATGGTTTAATATGAAACTGCGGAATATTATTTAAAAAAATGTGGACACTTTGGGGGAAAACTTCTCAAAAGTTGTTATTTGTAAGAATCCTGTATTTTTTACCATATCCGTTATCAAATTGCTTTTGCTTTTAGAGGATTTTATAAATGTATGTGTAAATGAATCCACTACCACGACGAACTACAACCTAACGAGACGTCAGGTGACGTTTGTTGAGTTGCACGTGTGAATAACAGATGTGCAAAAGACATTAATACTGTATGTTGGGCTTCATTTTCTGTTCTTACTGATAATATTTTAAGGCTGCATGTGTTTCTGTTCATTTCACTTACGGTGAATTATTGTAATTGTCAATCTCGATTCTATTTTCTATTTTGACAGGTTCACCCTATGATGGGCTCAAAATCATTTAAGGTTATATTTCGTCTTCACAATTAACAAGCTAATACAGTTCTGATTTTTGTCTGTTAGCTTTTGCAACCATGATTCACAAAGTTCTACAAACGCACATCTGTTCATTTTACAGACTAAGTTTTGTGATCATTCAGTGTTTTTTGCTTAAAATAACGTGATCAGTTGGCTCTCGGCTTGGGGTGTACGAAATTTTTTTGTATAACAGATATATTAAGGACTGCAATGCATCATAAGTGTTTTATTAGCCCAATATTTTGAAATCTGCAGCTCAAGCAAAATGGTTAAAAATGGTGATGGAATTGCAAACTAAAAAACGTTCATCATTTTAGCTTTGCTCCTAAATTCTGGAGTGGTGGAAGTTGCACAGAACGCTACTGAATCCAATATTGTCCCATCCATTGATTTGGTTTATTTGACAATTTGCTTTAAAGAAAACTTTATGGTTTCACTTTATGAAGTCTTTATGGTTTGTAAGATGTCCGAAAAACGCACTTTCTGTTTTATTATAATCCGTTTACTGAGTGTAAAGCATTTGCTCCATTCAATTTGTCAATGATTGTTTCTAATCTTTAAAGAACTGTGTCTAAATGTCTTTCTACAAAATCATGGGGTACAATGAAGATTGGTATTAAAATCTGTTTTAAATAAGCTGATCCTCTTTGACTATCCAGAATCTTTATTTTTTTCCCATTACTCTGGTTTAGACATTTTTTGAATGAATTTTTTAACTTCAGATAACAAACAGGCATTAACATTGTCGAACAGAAAATGTTTATATTATATATATATTATACACATTTATATACACTATATTGCCAAAGGTTTTGGGACGCCTGTCTTTACATGCACATGAACTTTAATGACATCGCGTTCTTAATCCGTAGGGTTTAATATGGAGTTGGCCCACCCTTTGCAGCTATAACAGCTTCAACTCTTCTGGGAAGGCTTTCCACAAGGTTTAGGAGTGTGTTTATGGGAATTTTTGACCATTCACAGATGAGGCACTGATGTTGGACGAGAAGCCCTGGCTTGCAGTCTCCGCTCTAATTCATCCCAAAGGTGTTCTATCGGGTTGAGATCAGTCAAGTTCCTCCACACCAAACTCACTCATCCATGTCTTTATGGACCGACGCTTTGTGCACTGGAGCGCAGTCATGTTGGAACAGGAAGGGGCCATCCCCAAACTGTTCCCACAAATTTGGGAGCATGAAATTGTCCAAAATGTGTTGGTATGCTGAAGCATTAAGAGTTCCTTTCACTGGAACTAAAGGGCCAAGCCCAACCCCTGAAATACAACCCCACCCCATAATCCTCCCTCCACCAAACTTTACACTTGGCACAACTTGGCGTGCTTTACCCCACTGCATCCCACGCTTTGCATTGCACTTGGTGATGTCAGGCTTGGATGAGCTGCTCGGCCATGGAAACCCATTCCATGAAGCTCTCTACACACTGTTCTTGAGCTAATCTGAAGGCCACATGAAGTTTGGAGGTCTGTAGCTATTGACTCTGCAGAAAGTTGGACTTCTGTGCACTGTGTCCCTCAGCATGCGCTGACCCCGCTCTGTGATTTTACGTGGCCTATCACTTCGTGGCTGAGTTGCTGTTGTTCCCAATTGCTTCCACTTTGTTATAATCCCACTAACAGTTGAGCGTGGAATATTTAGTAGTGAGGAAATTTCACGAATGGACTTATTGCACAGGTGGCAACCTATCACGGTACCACGCTTGAGTTCACTGAGCTCCTGAGAGCGACCCATTCTTTCACAAATGTTTGTAGAAGCGTCTGCATGCCTAGTGCTTGATTTATACACCTAAGGCCATGAAGTGATTGAACACCTGAATACAAGGATTTGGAGGGGTGTCCCAATACTTTTGGCAATATAGTGTGTGTGTGTATATATATATATATCAAGTATTTTAGAGAGTTTTAAAGGACTCAGTTCCACAAAACATAAATCTACATTTGTGTAAATAAAACTTATGATCAAAATATTAATACAGAAAATAATTCATAATATTAATAGGCTATTCCAAACTAAATATTTAAAAGCAGGGAAGTTATTGGCCAGGTTTAGGAAACATTTTTGTTGAATTTTCTGTAATTGGTAAAACAATTTACAGTTTAATAAACAATATTATACAAAATATATATTTTTTAAATTCAGCAGGGGTACTGAATATATATCTTTCTTTTTTTTTATCTGTTAAGCCTTTTTTCAATATTTACTATTTCAATTAATAGTAAAATCAAATTGAGTTGAATAATCCTTACATATTATGAATTAAGAATTTTAAATGAGTAAAAAAAGCTAGCGCTTAATAAAACATTTTGTATAAATCTTAAACATAAATAAAACATTTTTTAACATATTTTATGAAAACGAATCACAAACTAAATGGTCCATTCCATTGTTCCCTTAGGATTTATACAAAATGTTTTATTCATTCATCAATTTGATGGAATTTTACTATTAATTGAAATGCGTAAATCTTGAAAAAAGGCGTTCTTTTTTTCTGTTATCATGAGTTAACGCACTGTGAACTAACATGAACATGAACATTTTTATTGACAAAGGTTGTTATAAATATATATTGCTTGTTGTTAATGTATACACTGTTAACAAATGACACCTTATCGTAAAGTGTTACCGAATAAATGTAACCCTAAGGATTTGAAAACAACCTCAGTCCAAAGTTTCAACTGCACGTCTGGATTATCTCTGTTAAATAAAGCGTTAATTGCTTGTATTGTTGGTTAAGTGATTTTCATTTCTAATTGGTCTTCATGTGGTTTGCATTTAAACAAGTCTAATTGGTCATTTCTTTGCAAAACAATGGAGCCGCAGGGGCCGCGCTTGTGTCGCCGGTGCTCTCCAAGAGCCCAAGACAAATAAACAAGCAAGTCATTTATTAAAAGCAGCCAAGCAACCAAAAGAGATCAATTCAGCACTGAATGAGACAATTATTACATGCTGCTTCCAGCAAATTGCCAGCCAGCTATTGTGCTTTTGTGATCCGGAGCATCTTTCTCCATGCATGTCAAGAGAGAATGGGAATATTCAGCAGGATTAGTTTAAACAGTATTAGGCTTTATTATTATTTTAAACTCGTGTGGTAGAAATTAAGGTAAATAAGATTAGGCACTAGTTGACTGCTTTCTCATAATGCTGGAGATGCGGCAGAAGGAAATGAGAAGGAGATAAATCCTGGGAACGGGGCCTAATTTTCTACCTGGTGAGTAAAAAGAATAGCACATCAGCCGTGTTTTGTCCCGCTCAATAGCAGCTTTAAGGGATTCAGTGTCTCCAGAAGATAACAGGTTGCTGCTTCAGGTTGGAACGCCTCATTTAGACCCTGAATTACCTGCAGTCGTCCAGGGGCCCCACGGTGAGGGCCGGCGATTCACATGTAAAACATTCAGTCTCTGGCTTTAATTGGTGACATTTGGAGCTATAAAGGCAAACCCAAGAGTTCAGATCACACCAGTCAGGAGAAGAAGAGCACTCAGGTCTCCAGATGGCCTCTCTCACAGTCAGCGTGCATCAGAACAGACAGTCCGTGTTCACCATCGACAGCATCCTGGGACTGAACAGACCGGATCAGAGAACCGCCCTGTCAGCACCGCATCGACCCTGGACAGGTAAAACAACACACCCTATATACACAAATATTGTGTTTTTGTATATACATCAGGAAAATTTACATTGCATTTACATTTATTCTAGTGCTGTCAAATGCATCTAGCATAAAAGTTTGTTTATATAATATATGTGTTGGTGTAAAGTTTGGAAACATTACCATTTTTAATGTTTTTGAAAGAAGTCTCTTATGCTCATCAAGCCTGCATTTGATCAAACATACAGAAAAAAATTGTGAAATATTATTCCAATTTTAAATAATGGTTTTCTATTTTAACATATTTAAAAATGTAATTCATTCCTGTGATCAAAGCTGAATTTTCAGCGTCATTACTCCAGTCTTCAGTGTCACATGATTTTTTTCAGGATTCTTTGATGAATAAAAAGTTTTAAAAAAGAACAGCATTTATTTAAAATATAAATCTTTTGTAACAATATACACTACCATTCAAAAGTTTGGGGTCAGTAATTTTTCTTCTTTAAAAAAAAATAAATAATATTTTTAAATTGATAAAAAGTGATAGTAAAGACTTATCGCAATGAATCGATTTGACAGCACTCATTTATTAATTTTAGCAGAAAGCGACAAATGAGGAATCTATACATCAAGCTGCTTATAAAATATAGCTACAACTAAGATTTATTTTCAAATATAATTTTAAGTAGACCTAGTTTTTTGTCCATTCCATTGTTGTAAACATTTTTTTAAGAGTAAAACTGTAAGGTACATTTTTAATAACAACATTGGGAACAATTCATGATAATGTTACTTTAAAAGACGCACCCCAGAAGTTTTACTACAAAAAATATTGACCGATGACTCGGTTTACTGAACCGGTTCTGAGTTTGAACGAACCGATTCACTTAAACGAATCGCACTTCCCAGATGATGGAGTGTAAATGACATAATGCCTTTTATTTTCTTTAGACGTGAAACCAGCATGCCAGAATCGTCGCGTGGTCGCAGACAGTGAAGCTTCAGTGGATGTGAGAGTGAATGAAGATGGTAAATCTTACAGTAAATCACCAGCAGACTCGTACAGGAGAACACTGAACTGGTACATCGGGCGCAGGCCGCGGACGGCGTTCTCCAGCGTTCAGGTGAACTCTTCTGACCTGTCTTTAGTCACTCACTGACTCATAGCATTCATTGCCTACACAAGTGTGCCCTGCTAACAAAATATAATATTTTGATCCCATTAAGTTATAAAAAAATTATTTCTGAAAGTTCTCTGAACCTCTTTTTCTTAATTTCGAACGTTAAGGAAACATTCTACTTTATCATTTTGCGTTTGGAACGTTAGTTTTAAATGTCCTCTGAACATTCTGAAACATATTCAGAACGTTCCATGAACGATGTATTACGTTTTTGTAACATTTTGAGAACATTAGCTATTCATTAGGAGATACATTTGAACGAACGTTCTATTAACGTTACTGGACTTTGAAAGAGCCTTTTTAGAACGTTCAAGTTCTTAGAACGTTTTCTGTGGCGACTTTCTTGTCAAAACTTAATCAGTGGGTTTCAATTGTGATTTTGTTAAATGCACAAGTTTTTTCTACTACACTGAAATCACAGAATTAGTTAAAAATGGCCGTGGATGTAATTTAATCTAAAAAGGCTTAATACACTAAGGAATAAACTGTGTTTTCCCCTGTAGTTTTGGTATTAATGATGTTTTTCTATGTCCAGATCAAGATATTGGAGAGTGTGTTTCAAGTGAACTCATACCCGGGCATCGATATACGAGAAGAACTTGCTAAGAAACTTCATCTAGATGAGGACAGAATTCAGGTAAAGACTGATCTGTGCATCAGTGCCTCATTTGCTTTGATATTTACTGATATTGTCAATAACCAAGAATTTTTCATTTAGTATAACAATGTTTGTTTTGGGATATTTGGATTAGTTCTATGACTATAGATGTAGGATTTAATAGTAAACTGTTCAAACTGTGGATGATGAAGTTTATGGTAGATGTTTGACTGATGTTTTCTTGCCTGTCTCTTAGATTTGGTTCCAGAACAGAAGAGCCAAGCTGAAGCGCTCACACAGAGAGTCTCAGTTTCTCGTGGTGAAAACCGTCCTGAATGATTTACAGTCCAGCAGGGAAGAACGCTGATGCTCGCAGAAACACATTTGCTCTGTTGTGATATTGTAATTTATTATATATGTCTTTACCATTTATGTAGCCTAATTAATAATTATCTCTTACTATGATTTAAATGCTTCTTATTGTTATTTCTTATTGTGTTTACTAAAAAATATAAAAGAATAAAGTCATTATAAATACAATTTTAATCTAACATTTTCATTCAAACCTAAAGTTCAGTTAAAACTTTAAACTCTTTCTCTAGTTCCAAGTGGAGTTAAGTGAACATTATCTTCTGCCAACTATTAAGCAAACACATCACCCCTCCAACACACACACACACACACACACACACACACACATCACCCCCACCTGCAAACTAATTAGCGCTTTGTAACTATAGGGCTCAGTAAACCTATTAAGTATTGATTGGGTCACAATGGGGGGTTTCTCTGAGGGGGGATTTATATTTGCATTTGAGTCACTTTCAACATTTCCAACACTTACATAAATAAACCAAATTGGCAAATATACGTTGTGAAAATGTGAACGTGAAGGGTTTCAACATTTCCAGCACTTGCACAGTTTTGTATGTTTGAAAGGGAAGGATTTTTAAAAACTAGAATATAATAAATATATAATATAATATAATATGTGCATGTTAATTTGCATGCATGTGTTGAGAACATTTGCAAACACTTGGTGGCGCTGTTGTATTAGAGATTTTGCTCTGAAACTGAACTTTTTTTAATTTGTTACAAAATATTCTATTTTCTTTAATTCGTTATGCATAGTTTTTTTTAACAAATAGAACACTAAACATAAAAACAAACTCATTCAGTCCTTAAACAAATGCATTATTATTATATTTGTCATTGTATAATGTATAATATTACAGTGATATACAGTTATGGTCAGAATTATTGGCACCCCTGGTAAATATGATCAAATATGGCTGTAAAAAATAAATCTGCATTGTTTATCCTTTTGATCTTTTATTAAAAAAATTCACAAAAATCGAACCTTTCATTGAAGTAAAAGAATTGAAAGTGGGGGGTAAATCACATTATGAAATAAATGCTTTTTTCAAAAACACGTTGGGCACAATTATTGGCACCCTTTTATTAAATACTTTTTGCAACCTCCTTTTGCCAAAATAACAGCTCTGAGTCGTCATCTATAATGCCTGATGAGTTTGGAGATCAGAGACCATTCCTCCATACAGAATCTCTCCAGATCCTTCAGATTCCCAGATCCATGTTGGTGCTTCTCTTCAGTTCATCACTCATTCTCTATAGGGTTCAGGTCAGGGACTGGGATGGTCATGGCAGAAGCTTCATTTGTGTTCAGTGACACATTTGTGTGTTGATTTTGATGTTTGTTTTGGATCGTTATCCTGATGAAAGGTCCCACCACTCTCCTCCTCCTGGCATTAAGACAATATAGACACACGTCCTCTTCCAGGCAGATTCCCAACATCTTTAGTTGATTGAAACTTTTTAATTATTGCCCTGACGGTGGAAATGGGAATTTTCAATGCTTTAGCTGTTTTCCTACAGCCACTTTCTATTTTGTGAAGCTCAACAATCTTTTGCTGCACATCAGAACTATATCCTGTGGTTTTCCTCATTGTGGTGATGATTAAGGGAATTTGGCCTTTGTGTTTCCTCATATTTATACTCCTGTGGAACAAGACATCATAGCTGGACAATTCCATGTTCCTAGTCACCCTGGTGTGCTAAAAAACTTAAATATTAATGGGAATATACTTCAGAGATATTTTACTCATAACAAATTCTAGGGGTGCCAATAATTGTGCCCAACGTGTTTTGGAGAAAAGCATTTATTTCATAATGTGATTTTCCCCCAACTTTCCATTCTTCTACTTCAATGAAAGGTTCGATTACTGCAATTTTTTTAATGATAGATCAAAAGGATAAACAATGCAGATTTATTTTTACAGCCATCTTTGATCATATTTACCAGGGGTGCCAATAATTCTGACCACAACTGTACATAAAATAACATTAAAAAAATTATCCCAGGAAGAAAGACAAAAATTTATAATTTGTCCAGAATATCAATGCATATTTTCAAATGGGCAATGCCTTGTTTACATGTTTACAGCTTTTAATATATATATATATATATATATATATATATATATATATATATATATATATATATATATATATATATATATATATATATATATATATATATATATACTGTATATACACCAAATCAGGCATAACATTATGACCACTGACAGGTGAAGTGAATAACACAGATGATCTCTTCATCACGGCACCTGTTAGTGGGTTGGTTATATTAGGCAGCAAGTGAACATTTTGTCCTCAAAGTTGATGTGTTAGAAGTAGGAAAAATGGGCAAGCGTAAGGATGTGAGCGAGTTTGACAAGGGCCAAATTGTGATGGCTAGACGACTGGGTCAGAGCATTTCCAAAACTGCAGCTCTTGTGGGGTGTTCCCGGTCTGCAGTGGTCAGGATCTATCAAAAGTGCTCCAAGGAAGGAACAGTGGAGAACCGGCGACAGGGTCATGGGCGGCCAAGGCTCATTGATGCACGTGGGGAGCGAAGGCTGGCCCGTGTGGTCCGATCAAACAGACGAGCTACTGTAGCTCAAATTGCTCAAGAAGTTAATGCTGGTTCTGATAGAAAGGTGTCAGAATACACAGTGCATCACAGTTTGTTGTGTATGGGGCTGCATAGCCGCAGACCAGTCAGGGTGCCCATGTTGACCCCTGTCCACCACCGAAAGCACCAACAGTGGCACATGAGCATCAGAACTGGACCACGGAGCAATGGAAGAAGGTGGCCTGGTCTGATGAATCACGTTTTCTTTTACATCACGTGGATGGCCGGGTGCGTGTGTGTGGCTTACCTGGGGAACACATGGCACCAGGATGCACTATGGGAAGAAGGCAAGCCGGCGGAGGCAGTGTGATGCTTTGGGCAATGTTCTGCTGGGAAACCTTGGGTCCTGCCATCCATGTGGATGTTACTTTGACACGTACCACCTACTTAAGCATTGTTGCAGACCATGTACACCCTTTCATGGAAACAGTATTCCCTGGTGGCTGTGGCTCTTTCAGCAGGATAATGCTCCTGCCACAAAGCAAAAATGGTTCAGGAATGGTTTGAGGAGCACAACAACGAGGTGTTGACTTGGCCTCCAAATTCCCCAGATCTCAATCCAATCGAGCATCTGTGGGATGTGCTGAACAAACAAGTCCAATCCTCGCAACTTACAGGACTTAAAGGATCTGCTGCTAACATCTTGGTGCCAGATACCACAGCACACCTTCAGGGGTCTAGTGGAGTCCATGCCTCGACGGGTCAGGGCTGTTTTGGCAGCAAAAGGGGGAACAACACAATATTAGGATTGCCTGATCGGTGTATATATATATATATATATACATATATGATGGCCCTGCATTATAAATGCATGATAAAAGCTGTTTGGGGCATTGCTGGTGTGCTCATCTTTAAAAAGCAGCTTG
>CM077213.1:2715502-2843002 GCA_039654625.1 Rhinogobio ventralis | reverse complement strand
GCAATTGTAGTACTATGCAACTACAGTAAATATAGTAAATGCAACTGTAATACTATGCAACTACAGTAAATATAGTAAACGCAACTGTAATACTATGCAACTACATACAGTAAATATAGCAAACGCAACTGTAATACTATGCAACTACAGTAAATATAGTAAACACAACTGTAATACTATGTAACTACATACAGTAAATATAGTAAATGCAATTGTAGTACTATGCAACTACATACAGTAAATATAGCAAATACAACTGTAATACTATGCAACTACAGTAAATATAGTAAACACAACTGTAATACTATGCAGCTACATACAGTAAATATATTAAATGCAACTGTAATACTATGCAACTACATACAGTAAATATAGTAAATGCAATTGTAGTACTATGCAACTACATACAGTAAATATAGTAAATGCAATTGTAGTACTATGCAACTACATACAGTAAATATAGCAAACGCAACTGTAATACTATGCAACTACAGTAAATATAGTAAATGCAACTGTAATACTATGCAGCTACATACAGTAAATATAGTAAATGCAATTGTAGTACTATGCAACTACATACAGTAAATATAGTAAATGCAATTGTAGTACTATGCAACTACATACAGTAAATATAGTAAATGCAATTGTAGTACTATGCAACTACATACAGTAAATATAGCAAACGCAACTGTAATACTATGCAACTACAGTAAATATAGTAAATGCAATTGTAGTACTATGCAACTACATACAGTAAATATAGTAAATGCAACTGTAATACTATGCAGCTACCTACAGTAAATATAGTAAATGCAATTGTAGTACTATGCAGCTACATACAGTAAATATAGTAAATGCAATTGTAGTACTATGCAACTACATACAGTAAATATAGTAAATGCAATTGTAATACTATGCAACTACAGTAAATATAGTAAATGCAACTGTAATACTATGCAACTACAGTAAATATAGTAAATGCAACTGTAATACTATGCAACTACATACAGTAAATATAGTAAATGCAACTGTAATACTATGCAACTACAGTAAATATAGTAAACGCAACTGTAATACTATGCAACTACATACAGTAAATATAGTAAATGCAATTGTAATACTATGCAACTACAGTAAATATAGTAAACACAACTGTAATACTATGCAGCTACATACAGTAAATATAGTAAATGCAATTGTAATACTATGCAACTACAGAAAATATAGTAAATGCAACTGTAATACTATGCAACTACATACAGTAAATATAGTAAACGCAACTGTAATACTATGCAACTACAGTAAATATAGTAAACGCAACTGTAATACTATGCAGCTACATACAGTAAATATAGTAAACGCAACTGTAATACTATGCAGCTACATACAGTAAATATAGTAAATGCAATTGTAATACTATGCAACTACAGAAAATATAGTAAATGCAACTGTAGTACTATGCAACTACAGTAAATATAGTAAACGCAACTGTAATACTATGCAACTACAGTAAATATAGTAAACGCAACTGTAGTACTATGCAACTACAGTAAATATAGTAAACGCAACTGTAGTACTATGCAACTACAGTAAATATAGTAAACGCAACTGTAGTACTATGCAACTACAGTAAATATAGTAAACGCAACTGTAGTACTATGCAACTACAGTAAATATAGTAAACGCAACTGTAGTACTATGCAACTACAGTAAATATAGTAAACGCAACTGTAGTACTATGCAACTACAGTAAATATAGTAAACGCAACTGTAATACTATGCAACTACAGTAAATATAGTAAACGCAACTGTAGTACTATGCAACTACAGTAAATATAGTAAACGCAACTGTAATACTATGCAACTACAGTAAATATAGTAAACGCAACTGTAGTACTATGCAACTACAGTAAATATAGTAAACGCAACTGTAGTACTATGCAACTACAGTAAATATAGTAAACGCAACTGTAGTACTATGCAACTACAGTAAATATAGTAAACGCAACTGTAGTACTATGCAACTACAGTAAATATAGTAAACGCAACTGTAGTACTATGCAACTACAGTAAATATAGTAAACGCAACTGTAGTACTATGCAACTACAGTAAATATAGTAAACGCAACTGTAGTACTATGCAACTACATACAGTAAATATAGTAAACGCAACTGTAGTACTATGCAACTACAGTAAATATAGTAAACGCAACTGTAATACTATGCAACTACATACAGTAAATATAGTAAACACATCTGTAAAACTATGTAACTACAGTAAATATAGTAAATGCAACTGTTTTGCATGAGCAGTTGTTTAGGTATTTGCCTATAGATGACGTTTATGAATGAGTTTCAAATGAGATGTTTTAAAGCACTATTTTGAGAATTTGAAATATCTTGCTGATTATGTTAAGGGTGTTGCGTACAAATATGTTTTTATATTAGTCTTTAATGTGCAGTGAAAAACTATTTCCATTTAAAATAGACCAGCTAGAGAGAGCTTTTTAAATGAGTTCCAAGTAAGGAAAGATGATTAAAAAATGAATATGGCTGTAATACGAGACTCTCCACACGTCCATGTTGTGTTGGTAGTGTTTGTCTTTTGCCGTTCTTCCTGTTGAGCCGTGTCTGGGTAGTTTGCTGCTGACAGACGGGCTATTGACGGACAGATTGCCCCCCAATCTCATTGTCTTATAGGGGCAGAGCTGCTTTGAAGTCATTTCCCATAGGAAGTCAGTGAACTGTGTGCTCTATTAAAATTCTTTGGCATTTCCTTTTAGGAAGCACAGATCACCTCCCTCCACTGCTGCATCAAAGCCATCCTGTTGAGAGAAACACTTCAGGTGTGAATGAATTGTGTGACCATTAGTTTTTCTTCTGCACTGACTCCTGGGCTGATACATGGTTGAACTTCTTACTTTTTATATGCGACAGAGTAAATGAGCAATTGTGAAAAAAGGTATTTTTGTACATAATGAAGTTGTGCTTTTGCTTGCTTTCTGTGTTTTAAAGCACTTTTTGGCTCTTTAACACTATTTTGCTCTATACCATTGCTCATACCATTAGTAGTTTGCTGAGATCTCTAAGTTGTAACCCTATGTTTGTGCTATAGATGTGAATGATGCCTATGCAGCTTTACAGCAATTCATTATAGTAATGTTTTTAATATCTGAAAGGGTTAGTGACTGAAAACGGAAAATTCTATCACCATTTATCAGTGGTGGACATATATAAATTAAACAGTTATGGATATTTTTCTCACACAAACCCCTTTATTAACCCCCTGGAGCCGTGTGGAGTACGTTTATAATGGATGGATGCGTTTTTTTGGGCTTCAAAATATAAGTTACCATCACTCCCATTATAAAGCTTGGAAGAGCCAGGATATTTTTAATATAACTCCGATTGTGTTTGGCTGAAAGAATAAAGTCATATACACCTAGGATGGCTTGAGTGCGAGTAAATTACGGGAATATTTTCATTTTTGGGTGAACTAACCCTTTTTGGGTATTTTCATTTTGGGAAACTTTTACTTCATTAAATTTCCAAAGCATAATATCATACTTTTTCCTACACTACATTTCATAAAAACATATAATTTCTCATTATATTGAACTGAAGAAATTGCCACCTCTGAGGAGCGATAGCGATATCTGATTCGCGAAAGAACTGATTCTTTATGATGAACCTGATGAACTGAATGATACTGAACGATTCATTGGTGAATCGAACTGATCAAATTGCAGCTGTTCTTGAGAGGCTGCGCGAGCGTCAACAGCGCAACCTTGTTACCGTCAGTTCATTATATATTATTATCCACTATCGATCGCCACTTACACTAAATGAATGCAGAATTCTTGCATTTTGGTGATTCCCTAGTTATGTTTTGTTATTGTCGTTTTAATCAGGATACTTGTCAGGATTAATGTCGAGCTGTTTTCAGTGGTGTATAAAGACCTTACATAATGAACCGTTATGTTTTTATTACCTTAGAATGAGCCATTTCTATCTACATACACCGCGGGTCCCCTTAAAGTGAAATCGCCATTTTGTGCCGCCATGTTTCTACAGTAGCCCTAAACGGACAAACTGCTCTACAGGGCGCTGGCTACTCTCTGCTCTCTCCGACCACAACTTTGTCCTGTGTTGGCCACCGTAGCTTCTCTATGTGCTTCGAAAGGGAGGGATGAGCGGTGTTTGATTGCAATTCACAACCTCAACGCTAGATGCCGCTAAAATTTACACACTGCACCTTTAAGGCTCATTCACACCAATAATGATAATTTGTCGTCTTCCACTTTAAATACTCGAGCTCATTAAAGCAGGATGGATTCTGATTGGCTGTCAATGTTTTTATCAGTGTTCGTTATCAGGTGGAAAAAATATAATTCTGAAAGTGATTCCAACAATATAATTTCTCTGTGCTGTTATCGCTATTGTCTTTGGTGTGAATGGGCATTATAGTCACATTATCATAGTAGAGATATATCCAACTTTTAATATGCCTTGTAGAAATCTTGACATGGGTCATTAAACAATAACCTAGAAATTTATGTTTTGCATGCAAGCACTACATTTTCATAAAACATAATTTTAAGATTTTTAACACTTTTTGTCTTTGCATTGTTTCTGTTTTTTTGACTGCCTGGCCGCCACCCAGTTCAGGTTAAGACTCAGGAAAAACAAATGTAGATATTTCAATTGGCCTGTGAGCTTTGCCGGGCTCCAGCCGAGGGGGCAGGAGGCTCAATTGGTTCTCCGATGGGGGCCTGTTGGACTCAGATTAAAGTGGTTGTTCTCTCCGGAAGTCCCAGGCCTCTCGGCTCAATAGCATCCTGCCTTCGGCTTTCCAATGAGCTCTGGGAGAAATCCCGCTGTCAGAGAGCCGTAGAAATGAGCCTTACTTTCCTCTCCTTCTCAGAGCTCTGTATCTCTGCTAAAGAAATAACGGAATTCATTGCGGGACAGATATTACTGGCTGTGTTCAGCAAAAGTCCCCGTCCATCTGGTGAAGTTCTGCTCTCTGAATGTGTTGAGAGTGATGTCAGCCAAACCTCACAAACTTTAGCAAGCATCTCGAAATTGTTTCCAGTGAGGTTTCTGGGGGTGCGACGCGGCTGGCGATTAGCATCGGGGGAGGCCTGAGCTGGAGTCTGTGCTTTTCATGTTCAAGGGAATCGCCATGATTAATATTCAACTTGGAACTACGTAGAGCTCACTTTTCATTCGGCACTCAAGTAAATGTTTTGCAGAGAGCACATTTATTTTCCCCCCAAAGAACTGTAAAGCAGTAGTTCACCAAAAACATTAGTCTTTATTTACTCGCACTCATTTTGAAGAATATTGTTGACTCTTGCATTGATTACATTGCTCTTGCATGAATTGCTTTTGTTCCTCTGTTGTAAGTCACTTTGGATAAACTCATCTGCTAATGAATTACTTTCTGCTGTGAACAACAAAATGAGCTTTTAGGCAGAATCTAAGCAAATTAATGTCTATAAAGTCAGTAAAAAATAGTCGGTAACACTTTACTTAAAGCCTTTATGTATAATGCATTATAAAGGTATTCATAATGTACGTTAAAATGCATTATATCTATTCATAAATAATTGTAACCAAACATAAAATGCATTATAATATTCACAGATACATCTGAAATTGGTTGTTTGTTGTGTTTTAATTAGTGCTGTCAAATCGATTAATCGCATCCAAAATAAAAGTTTCTGTGTACATAATATATGTGTGTGTGCTGTGTATAATTATGTATATATAAAGGCACACACATATTTAGGAAAAAGTTGTTATATTTATATATACAATATTTATATTTATAGATAACATAAATGATGATATAAATATATATACAGTATATACATGCAAATATTTCTTAAATATATACATGAATGAGTGTGTATTTATATATACATAATTATACACAGTACACACACATACATTATGTAAACACAAACTTTTATTTTGGATACGATTAATCGTGATTAATCGTTTGACAGCCCTAATAAATATTTTATATATAAATATAATATTTCTTATATATATTTGCATGCATGTATACATGCAATAATTATACACAGCACACACACATATATTATGTAAACACAAACTTTTATTTTGGATACGTTTAATCGTGATTAATTGATTTGACAGCTCTATATTATATCTAAAGGTGTATTTTAATGTATTATAACTGTGGTTACAGTTATTCATGAGATCACACAATGCATTATAAAGTGCATTACAAGGCATAATTAGTGCATTAAAATACTTTTATAATGCATTATACATAAAGGCTTTAAAATGTTAAAAATAGTCTATTCGACTTGTGCACTGTATTCCAAGTCTTCTGAATTTATATGATGCTTTGTGTGAGGAACAGACCCCAAAAAAGGCAAAACTGTTTCCATCTACTATAGATATAAAGTCTCATTTGCAGTTGCATTTTTCAAAGTTGCTGCATCACGAGTTTATCATGTGAAAAGCGATGGCACAAGTTTAATCACAGGTTTAAATGAGCTTTGAGAGCTCTGGTAGATAAACATGTTAGGTTGTTCCTCACACAAAGCTTTTATATAACTTCAGAAAACATGAATAATGAATAATAAAACAGGGTTGGAGTAAATCGTGAACTCTTTCTTTAGAAAGTGAAACTAATCTCGACCTTAAGCAATGCAATCAGTGAAGATTTTGATGTCTTATACATGTGATTTAAAATTTGCTTATATGGAAATAATGTTTTCCTTTTTATGTTCCAGTGTTTTCAATAAAAACAAATATTCTTAACAGTATCAACATTGTTAGTTCTTAGTCTTGCAGGTGCTTCATGTACATGTTATTTTTAACCTCAAATGGAAGCAGTCGGATGAGAATAACGTTTATAAACCAGAAGGACTCGCATTGGTTGTCTCGACAACTGATCTATATCAGGCGTTTAGTTACAGCTCAGAAAAATGAACAAGGATTGGCCTGAAATCTCCTAGCTACAGTCTCATTATGAAGTAAAATAAAACAAAAGCACAACGCCTGTGTTTTACTTTGTCCCAAGCAGAATCCCAGCCAAGACCTTCCTTTATTACCGTGGTCCGGGGATCTAATAAGTGCGTGAGTGCATATATGGGCCGCCTTTTTCCATTTCTGTGTGTGAGCCCTCACTTTGGGTCCTTGTTCTTGTAACATCTGTTTAAGGATGAATGATGGGGAAGGGGGTGTGTTTCGTAGCGCTCACTCAGAGAGAGAATAAAAAGGGGGGTGAGATCTGAGTTATTTCTGTGCCATCTTAAGGGTGCATTGAAAACCATCCAAGCAGCTCGTCACCTTGGAGGCTTGTCTTGTGGTGCGGTGGGAAAATCCCTGGTTGGCTAGCTCTGAATCGACCCGGTTCGCTGAACCGCTTTGAATTCTGGGATGGAGGTCTTTCAGCAGCGACACTTCTTTTGACCGGACGAGTGCTCCTGCCGCTCGGTCTGAATGGCAGGATGTCGCTGGTAAACTTAGGTATGTTAAAAGTGAATTAAGAGTTGGGACACTCTGTTCAGCTCGGTTGGGGGCCTGTGATTGGTCAGTGATTTTTCTGCTCTCAGTCTAAAGAAGTTGGTCTGGCCTGCATGTGTTTTAAGAATCAGTAGTGAACGGTTTGAGTTACTACTTACATCTGAATGATTTTATGGTAAATATCATTATTGATGTAAACCAAATATCAACATTTGACAACAACATTGTGTTCAGTCTGTGGTGTCAAAGGTCGCATTAGCAATTAAAGAAAAAACACTTCAGCAAAACATGGACAGGTCAAAGTGTCGGAATCATTTTGGTCCCACATTTTTATCAATTTTACTGCTAGTCACTGTATGAAGAATTTTTGGGTATAATATGTCACAGTTTACTTTATTTTGCTATCCTCACTTTACATAAATGAACTATAGTGTCCTGCACACACTAGTAAGAAATTATATCTGGTGTCTGAATAATTATCATTAAATAATATAATTTAATGATATAATAAATAAAATATATAATGTATTTATTTAATGGTTTACTTATTTATTTAATATTATTTAATATATATAATTATATATAAACAAAAGCTTTTATACTGTGAATATACTGTGGTATACACTAGCATTTCTGTCATTGAGTATGCTGTCATACCGCCCACTTCTATTCATAATTAACCATGAAAACAAATAAAATGCTGAAATAAACCATGCAAAATATAATTATTTGTAATATGGCTATAAAATGTCTCCTAAACTTAATACAGAACAAATTTGAACATTTATGTATGCTATTGGAGCTTGCACTTTAACCTCATACAGTTGGCGATGCTCAGTCGACCCCGAGGGCTGTAACTCGAGTGCGTTTGCATTGCAGAGAGACTCGATCTGCGGTCCAAACCAGTCCTTCCTCTTTCTCCCTGCCGCCCCACAGACTGAAGTCATTACAATCAATTAGCTGCTCTTTGCTCCGGCCTAATCAAGGATCTGGTACAGAGCAACTTCCTGCCTGTAGGTTTCAGGCAATGATTTGAGATTATACAGTATCTGTCCTTTGCAGGGTGAAGTATGCGTGGCTCTGAGCTCTGGGGTGGATGCATCTTTATGGCCCCAGTTTGAAAACCACAGCTTTATATGTGTTATCGCTGATCTTTTTTTTTTTTAGCTGTAATGAAGTCCCGAGGGTCCTGAAGTTGTCAAGTTAAAGTAAATCACATTAGGTTGATGTAACTATTAGATTCAAAGTCAAAAATTACGCTATTTACCTAATACACATTCTAGGCTCTTATACACTTAAAAAAAAATAAAGGTGCTGTTTTCGCAGTGATGACAGAAGAACCATTTTAGGTTCTAGTTTTTCCTAGAACATTTTAATAATCTAAAGAACCTTTTACCACTAAAAATGCGAAACACCGGCACCCGCCATTTTTAAAAAGCTGTGTAAACACACAGTTTTTACTCCATGAACAGTGATAGATGGGCCGATGCTGAAGCCCAGGCACTTATGAGTTGTTACGCTAAGGAGGAAACCCAACGTGACTGTGAAGGGACCAATAGTAACATGATTATGTATTTCTGATCAGCTAGCGACAGTGGGCATCAACCACACTGCAAACGCTATAATACTTGTTTAGAAACAGTTGTTGTCAGATTTCATTGGTGATTTCAAATATGAAATTTAATCGTAAGCTTGGTGAACAGTTTTGGAGAATTTGATGTTTCCCCATTCAAAGAGATAGGAGCTGCACTTGCATGCCCGAGAGGCGTTTCAAAGATGGCCGCCGAGTGAAATAACTTGTCTTATGTACTTTAAAATCAATAATATATCTCCTAACTCGGTACACAATCATAGAGCGTAAAATGCAATACATTCTAAGGTGACTTTCTTTTCAGCTGACATAGTCACTGCACTTAAGTACGATAAGTATGATTTAATGCATGGGTGTTTTGCGAAAAGTGAAAGAAATAAAACTAATGCAACAACCTGTGTGATTTAACTTGTGCATCTAGAAGCTCTTGCGTTCTGTGTTTCGGGCTTTAAACATTCGCTCTGGTGACTTTGAAAAGCAGCTCTGTGCCTCAGGCTGAGAGGTTAGTCAGCATGTGATCTCCTCTCTCTTGTGTCTCGTCCGTCGTTCTTGGCACCGCCTCTGTGTTTTCCATTAGAGCCGCGAGATGATCTTCCCTTCTCTTCCTCTTCTTCATGGTCATGCAGTTCTGGAAGCCTCTGGGCAGCGGTGCATTCTTAACACATGAAACCCAAAACTTCAAATCCCACAAGCCCTCTGTCCTCCCTGTGAAGACTTTCATTGTTTGTTAATGTCATCCGGCAGGTCATTTTTGGCCGTGTCTTTCTCGTGTCTTTTCTCAGTGTGCGCTGTATCGCTGCTTGTTCTTGCAGGGCAGACACACAATGTCTGTTTTATCATTAATCCAGGCCTATAGAAGTGTAAATGAAAGGGCTTTTTTGAGGATTGGTTTCTCTCATGCTCTTCGGCTCCTGAGAGCGTGTCTGGGCTTGTTTCGGGTATAGTTTCTGTCTGCTGTGTTTACATCCTTTTTATGTAATGTGAATTTCGTGATGTGATAACAAAGGAGCAAGAATCCAAACAACAAAGATCTCGAAGCTAGGGATGCACTGATGGGAAAATTTTGGCCGGTACTGATAACCGATAATTCTTTATATTTGAAAGCCGATATTATATAAGAGCCTGATTACAAAAACAAAAGTTTCCCAAGCATTTTCTCATTATAATTGTATGTAGCCTATATGATTCCTTTTTTTGAAGTGATTTCAATCATATTTCAAGCAATTCAAAACCATCATGACGAACAGTGACGTCTCTCAGCTGAAGGAAATAATCCATTATTTATCAGCTTTAATATCGGCCGATAATGATAACATTAAAAATGAACATATATCGGCTGATGCAGTACCAATATGGTGGCCGATATATTGTGCATCCCTACTTGAAGCTAAAGTGGACGTCTTGCTGACATAAATACATGTTTATTAATTTCTATACATTTCTGTAAAAACTCTAGAGATTTTAAGTTATTTCAATAGGGTTATAACATGTTCATGGTTCTCTGATGTTGGTTAATGGTCACATGATATGCAGGTAAAATCATTTTATTTTGATCATTTTAAATTATTTGTTTTAACCTCATATTTGTATGATTTTATTTAGATCATTTTTAATTTTACATTATGATTTTGTAAATATTTAGTGAGTGTTTTATTTTTTATTTTTAATAAAAAATGAGTGTTTGTTATATTTTGATGATTTTATTTTAATTATTTCCTTTTTTATTTGTTATTTTTACATTTTGATTTTATAAATATTTAGTGAGTGTTTTATTGTATTTATTATTTATTTTTGTTACATTTTTATTTTATTTTGATTATTTTAAATGATTTATTTCAACCTCATATTTGTATGATTTTATTTAATTATTTTAAAATGATTTAAAAATAGTTTAAATTTTACATTATGATTTTGTAAATATTTAGTGAGTGTTTTTTTATTTGTATTTTTATTATTTTTGTTACATTTTTATGATTTTATTTTGATTTATTTTTAAAATATTTTCTTTTTGCAATATGTTATAAATATTTTGTGTTTAAGTGTTTAAGAATTATTTATTTATTTTACTTTTACATTTTTATGATTGAATTAACTATTAGCTTTTCATCATGAACCCAGTTTGGGAAACCCTGATCTATACAGCAAAAATATACTCGGATGTGACTTTTAGTTTTTTGTGGATATTAAAACTAACTTAAGAACATGATTTTTGTTTACCCCTTAAAAATGTAAAGGAATAGTTCATTCATAAATGAATATTCTGTCATAATTTACTTGTAGAAGATGTTTAGCAATTTTTAACATAAAAGCATACGATGAGCTCCAAAAACAAAAAAATAAGAGCATCATAAAAGACTTGTTTGCTATATATACCAAGCCATACAATATTTCTGTGCAAGAAACAGACCAATAAGCCATATTATAAAACTTAGGACATGATTTCAGAAACTTAATCGCAATACGTTGTTTCTCTTTATCATGAAGCACCATTATGATTTGGAAATCCTTTATGTTTCGTATTTCGTTTTGCTGTATCCCAGCAGATATGAGTCCTGCAGATGTCCGGGACCTTTACCACATGTTGCATGGCAGTGAAGGTCAACTGTGCACAGAAATCAGTTTATGATGGTGCACAGGCCAGATCTTTCCAGGGAATTGTGTGAACTACTGAACATTTATCATGACGAGCTACTTTCTTCAGATTTTGGTGTTTTTTGAAAGAAAATGCTGGTCCTGGATCAGTGTGAGTTGAATTAAGCGCTACCTAGATGTTTTGGGACTGGAAAATCCATCCCCAGTGAGGAAAGTTCACTGTCTGTTAAACACATGAGCGTGATCTACATGTGCTCATCACACTTTACACACTCCCTCTGTAGAGCCTGACGTATGAAAAAAGTCACGAACAGGACAGAACAGAACAGTAAATCAAACTTTTAGAGAAGGTTTGCATATACAGGGCTCCAGACTAACATTTGAGAGCAGTGGCTCCAGCACCTGATTAGGTGGCTCTGGAGGAAGATTAAAATGACTATTGTTTTGCGTTGTTTTGTTAATAAGTGCAGTTACTAATAATATTACATGTTTGTTTATTGAAAAAATGTAACAGTGAAGCACTGAGCTTGAATTGATATGCAGATAAAATGAAATTTTATTAACAACACCAATGTGCAAAAACCGACTCTCATTAAATGTCCTATTGTTCTTCTATAGTCTCTCACTGAACTGACCGACAGCTCCAGTGATTATAAAGGAGCGCTCTTTACTTACTGTCTGTGTCATTCAGTCACAATTTGAAGAAAAGTTTTTGTTTTTCATGAGTCTTTGTGACTTCCTACTTTTTCCTATATATTAAGGAGTGGAAATGTCTAATAAGTCAACAAGTGCTCCTCTGCTGCCATCTACCGGTTATAGTGGTCATTTCATGTCTTTTTTAAAATAAAAGTGCTTGTTTGCCATAAAGTGGCCTACACCTTTTAAACTTTTAGTTTTACAAATAATCACATTAAAAATAACATTAAAATTGGATAATATTTAGAGCTTTGAAGTGCTGGAAAAAGTGTGAAGCCCTTGAAAAGCTTGAACAAATCCATGGTGAATGTTGGTGATTTGTGGACTGAAACCCCGGAGCTTTGTTTATGCAACAATGGTTTCTCCTGGTTTCCACGTCAGCGCTGTTTGATCTGATATCTGTAGTTTATAACAGAATTCTTCCATTAGATCTCACTGCGACGTTATTAATTCAAACACTTTCTCACTGGATCTCCCAGCGCTGTGTAGTAACGATGTCGTGTGATCGAGATCGGCCTGTGAGCTTGTGCTGTCTATTATTGCTTCCGTTACATTCCGCTTTAGTTTTGTTTGCCGTTTGATGTTTCTCTTATCAGTTGGGCACCAATGTGACCTCTAACAAAATTTTGTCGGAAAAAAGGTCGCAAAATGCCACCATTTGGTCACAGTCTGGAACCCTAATATGTGTTTTTTGTTGAGTATCATAATTGATAAATCAGGCTATTATGGCTCATAGTATGATATAGTGAGGAAAAGGACCTCAATTTCATAAAATATGCAATTTGGTGCAGATGCCGATATTTATATGGCCAAAAATTTAGATTAAATTCTGATGCTTGTAATGTAAATCAATGATCTTTATAACTGTATAACAGACTATTAACATAAAATGCATAATAATATCAGACGTCACTCTATATCTCCCAATAAAATGCCTTAGTAAGATCAAAACTCTGTAGTTTTAAAACATATAATGCAATGCAATACAATGATAATTGAGAGATGAACAGAAGCCTGATGATCATATTTGAGACTCGCATTTGAACATGATTTTTCCTGAAATGATGTATGGATAATCAAGCAAACCTAAGTTGCTTTAGTAGGTGTTTACATTTTGTGTATGTGAAGGGAAGTGCGTGCTAATGAACGTGTGCCAGATCAAGATCACCTCAACTGTGCTCTGTTTACGTAAATGAGCTGCTTAAGTTCCTCAGAGCGAATGTAATGGCATATGGGAGCGTTTTTGTGACCGAATGGGTTGGGAAGACAGGAAAGACATTAAGGGAAGCAGACTGAAGCACGGTGCCCTCCAGCATTTGACCCTTCATCAGATGTTCCCTCGCTGACCTGCCCATCCGGTTCCTCTTTAGGCTGAGAGTTGGATGTTTTAGGTACTTGATCAGTACCGATTCAGTGTTTCACGCAGTTGTGTTGAATGTATTTGTTATGTCTTTTGTTTCGACTGCAGCACTGGAGCTGACATGATGAAAGCAGTCAGTGTCCCTCATTTACTTCTAGTGCAGGATGTTTGTAGCTGTCGTTGCTCTGAGATGACCGTAATTACACAGATGAAGAAAGCTGATACCTGTTCATTAATGCCACATGATCACCTGCAGCTATGGGGCGGCAGCCGGAAACGGCGCCATACAGATGCATGCAGTTCAATCTGGATCTGAGTTTGTTTTTGATGTCAAGAAGTCAAAAACATATCGTTTGTATGCAAGTTAGCAATGCAAGATTATATATCATATTACACTATAAACACAGACCCCTCAAAACAAACAAAAGTCTTTGCTGAGTCACAAATCCCCAGGTTTTGAAGAATGAACCCACTAGAAAGTTGCATACAAAAGTGATTAATAACAACAGGACTAACGTTGATTTTCCTAGAAAATGACTCTTTTTGGAATATGAAATTGGAGACACATGTTAAGGAAATGAGAAACGTGTGTTCGAGCTCTGCTCAGCTAGGCTGTGGTCAGATTTGTCAAATCCAATGCAAAAAGGTGCTTGTTTCCTTTGTTTGGACATTGGGGGATGAGATTTCATCGCTGATTCAAGGGGTTTTGTTAAGGAAGGAATTTGTTGAGTGTATGAGTTTTGTTATAAATGACATTTTAAAGAAATATGTATAATATGAAATGTATAAAATATATTAGTTCATTCATATATATAACAATTAAAAAATATTTTTTATTATATTAGAATTTAGTAGGTGTGCGACAAGTGAGTGTTAAAAAATGTATTTGTCGTTGAATCATTCATTGAAGAGATTTGTTCAAAAACGCTGATTCATCCAGTAATGAAACAAGTGAAGTATTTACGAGTGAGTCATTGAATCATTCATTGAAGAGATTTGTTCAAAAACGCTGATTTATCCAGTAATGAAACAAGTGAAGTCTTTATGAGTGAGTCATTGAATCATTCACTCAAGAGATTCGTTCAAAAACGCTGATTCATCCAGTAATGAAACAAGTGACGTCTTTATGAGTGAGTCATTGAATCATTCACTCAAGAGATTTGTTCAAAAACGCTGATTCATCCAGTAATGAAACAAGTGAAGTATTTACGAGTGAGTCATTGAATCATTCACTCAAGAGATTCGTTCAAAAACGCTGATTTATCCAGTAATGAAACAAGTGAAGTCTTTATGAGTGAGTCATTGAATCATTCACTCAAGAGATTTGTTCAAAAACGCTGATTCATCCAGTAATGAAACAAGTGAAGTCTTTATGAGTGAGTCATTGAATCATTCATTCAAGAGATTCGTTCAAAAACGCTGATTTATCCAGTAATGAAACAAGTGAAGTCTTTATGAGTGAGTCATTGAATCATTCACTCAAGAGATTCGTTCAAAAACGCTGATTCATCCAGTAATGAAACAAGTGAAGTATTTACGAGTGAGTCATTGAATCATTCACTCAAGAGATTTGTTCAAAAACGCTGATTCATCCAGTAATGAAACAAGTGAAGTATTTACGAGTGAGTCATTGAATCATTCACTCAAGAGATTCGTTCAAAAACGCTGATTTATCCAGTAATGAAACAAGTGAAGTCTTTATGAGTGAGTCATTGAATCATTCATTCAAGAGATTCGTTCAAAAACGCTGATTCATCCAGTAATGAAACAAGTGAAGTATTTACGAGTGAGTCATTGAATCATTCACTCAAGAGATTCGTTCAAAAACGCTGATTTATCCAGTAATGAAACAAGTGAAGTCTTTATGAGTGAGTCATTGAATCATTCATTGAAGAGATTTGTTCAAAAACGCTGATTCATCCAGTAATGAAACAAGTGAAGTATTTACGAGTGAGTCATTGAATCATTCACTCAAGAGATTTGTTCAAAAACGCTGATTCATCCAGTAATGAAACAAGTGAAGTATTTACGAGTGAGTCATTGAATCATTCACTCAAGAGATTCGTTCAAAAACGCTGATTTATCCAGTAATGAAACAAGTGAAGTCTTTATGAGTGAGTCATTGAATCATTCACTCAAGAGATTTGTTCAAAAACGCTGATTCATCCAGTAATGAAACAAGTGAAGTCTTTATGAGTGAGTCATTGAATCATTCATTCAAGAGATTCGTTCAAAAACGCTGATTTATCCAGTAATGAAACAAGTGAAGTCTTTATGAGTGAGTCATTGAATCATTCACTCAAGAGATTCGTTCAAAAACGCTGATTCATCCAGTAATGAAACAAGTGAAGTATTTACGAGTGAGTCATTGAATCATTCACTCAAGAGATTTGTTCAAAAACGCTGATTCATCCAGTAATGAAACAAGTGAAGTATTTACGAGTGAGTCATTGAATCATTCACTCAAGAGATTCGTTCAAAAACGCTGATTTATCCAGTAATGAAACAAGTGAAGTCTTTATGAGTGAGTCATTGAATCATTCATTCAAGAGATTCGTTCAAAAACGCTGATTCATCCAGTAATGAAACAAGTGAAGTCTTTATGAGTGAGTCATTGAATCATTCATTGAAGAGATTCGTTCAAAAACGCTGATTCATCCAGTAATGAAACAAGTGACGTCTTTATGAGTGAGTCATTGAATCATTCACTCAAGAGATTCGTTCAAAAACGCTGATTCATCCAGTAATGAAACAAGTGAAGTCTTTATGAGTGAGTCATTGAATCATTCATTGAAGAGATTCGTTCAAAAACACTGATTCATCCAGTAATGAAACAAGTGAAGTATTTACGAGTGAGTCATTGAATCATTCACTCAAGAGATTCGTTCAAAAACGCTGATTTATCCAGTAATGAAACAAGTGAAGTCTTTATGAGTGAGTCATTGAATCATTCATTCAAGAGATTCGTTCAAAAACGCTGATTCATCCAGTAATGAAACAAGTGAAGTCTTTATGAGTGAGTCATTGAATCATTCATTGAAGAGATTCGTTCAAAAACGCTGATTCATCCAGTAATGAAACAAGTGACGTCTTTATGAGTGAGTCATTGAATCATTCACTCAAGAGATTCGTTCAAAAACGCTGACTCATCCAGTAATGAAACAAGTGAAGTCTTTATGAGTGAGTCATTGAATCATTCATTGAAGAGATTCGTTCAAAAACGCTGATTCATCCAGTAATGAAACAAGTGACGTCTTTATGAGTGAGTCATTGAATCATTCATTCAAGAGATTCGTTCAAAAACGCTGATTCATCCAGTAATGAAACAAGTGACGTCTTTATGAGTGAGTCATGGAATCATTCATTCAAGAGATTCGTTCAAAAACGCCGATTCGTCCAGTAATGAAACAAGTGAAGTCTTTATGAGTCATTGAATCAATTCAAATGATTCTCAATTTATCCAGAATCGTGCAGCTCTACTAAAGAGCTATTTGGTTTTTGGTTAATATTGCATAAATCTTTTTCAGTAAGACCAGTAGCATGTATTAAAGCAAATAGGGCGTATTTTGTAAAATAAAGTCAATTTTGACTTTTTGTTCCCCGTCACAACATTGCAAATCAAGCCAGCGCTGATCTTGCTCTGTTCTTTCTTTTATATCTCAAGCAATTTGTTGGACAAACATTGAGAAGTGGTCTGTTTGTTTTCACAGCGCTGAGGAACAAGCCCCCCGAGAGCAACTCTGTTCTCAGATCAGTGAGATCTGAAGCTCAATATCATAAGTGCATGTAAGACAAACACAATGATGGAGAGCGGCGGCCACAGACTCTGACCCCTTTTAACTTTACAGCGTCCGACACTGGATTTATCGCATTGGAGGAGACGTCTTCCTTTAGCCCACGAGGTCTCGACCATGCATCGTCATTTGATTTCTGCATTTGTGACGGCACATGCAGGCCTGACTGCTCTAGTAGTTTAGTTAATTTCAAGTTTATGCATGCAAAATGCAAAAATATGTCTGGAGTTTTAGTAGGGCTGAACGATTAATCGATATAAAATCAAAACTGCAATATGGCTTACTGTGATTATCAAATCGCTACGGCTGTGATTTATTTAAATACGTGCTTTTCAGAGTGTAGCACAGCTTTGTGTTCATTTACACGCTTATAATGTGCGTTTGATAACAACACGTACACATGCATTTCACCACATTTTTAATAAGAAATGTTTGCAAACCTGCTGCCAACAGAGGATAAACATTAACCATGCAGTTTTCCACCAAAATAAAAGGTAATTTTAGTTGAAAATTAAGAAATTAAGACACAAATATTAGTATTGTAATTTTGCAGTTGACTGTAAAATAAAAATTATAATTTTTTACAAATACTCTTTTTTTTATTCTACAGTGAAATAGTCTTATAATAATATGTATTACTTTGTTTCCTATTTTATTTTGTAATAATATTAATAATACATTATATATTATTAATATCAATAACAATAATAATAGTTAAAATAAAATATTAAACAAATACATATTATTATATAATTAATATCTATATCTATAACACATATATATATTGCCCAGCAAAACTGGAGGTCTTTTAAAAATCACATTAAATCACAATCAGAAATTTTTGATATTTTCCCCAAATTCATGCAGAAAGTTTTACTCTCAGGTTACACTGAAGTGCTGTTTTCTGCCATTCACTTGTGATATTTATTCATGAAGTTTAATCGCATCATCTGGGCTCCATATGAGGCAGATCGTGTCTTGTAAATAGTTACCAGTCTATTCTGATAAACCGGGGGAATTTGTAAAGCAAGCACCGAGATGCAGGTCACGTGTAATACTAACAAATGCCTCTGGGTAATTCAGTAAGTTCTCAGGATAGGGAGATTAGTTACCCCCCTCTTCCTGGTCCTAGACCAAAGAATAGCAGCAGTGTACCTCTGATTGATCATCGCTGGTCAGATATCCCATCATGCTCTATCTCCCCTTCAGCAAACAGAAACTGATAGCATGCGTGTTCGTTTTCCATGCAGGGGAAAAATCCCAGAGGGCTGCATTTCCTCAGAGTCGGGTGGGAGAAGATTCAAGCAGCGAGGGATCAAACAAATAGCTGCCCTTTGAAAAAAGTGTGGTCTGCTGGCTTGTTTGCTGTTGTCTCCATATGGGTTACAGCTAATTGGGTTCTTCAGAAGAACCATCTACACTTGTAACATAGCTGGCAGTGTTCTCATTAAATTAGCTTCATGTGTGAGGTTAGATGCCAAAGCACAAGTCAAACCAGGTACTTTTTAGGCCGGGAACACTCTGCTTTGATTATGTGTGCGGGGATTGGATTAGATTGGGAGAAGGTAACATTTCAGAACGGGACAGTGTGCTAACTAGCTGACAATTTATCACTGAATTAATACACTAATAAAATTGGTTTAGAAATGGATTTTCACTCAGAATTTTCTAGTAAATTTCACAGAAACACTTTATAATAAGGTCTCATTTTTGACATAATGCATTAACTCATATCTTGGCATTTATTGACCTTAGTGTTATTTAATAAAAACAAGTTTGGTCATGTTAGTTCAGAGTGCATTAACTTATGGAAGCTTGTTTCCGCCACAGAGTAAAACATTTTAAAAGATGATTGTGCATTTTAATCTCACAATTGCGAGTTATAAAGTCAGAATTGTGAGATATAAACTCGCATTTCTGAGAAAAAAAGTCAGAATTGTGAGATAAAAAGTCGCAATTATCTGTTTTATTTTGCTATGGCGGAAACAAGCATCCATATTAACAAATACAATTTTTTATTTTAAAAATGTATTAGTAAATGTTTAAATGAACATTTGGATGCTGTAGAAGTAATGTTCATTATGTCATTAATGTTAACAAATGAAACCTTATTGTGAAGTGATACCAATTTCACAATTAATTACAAACACATTAAATTACTTTGAATTTTTACAACTTTGAAAAATAAAATAATTTTGGTACCACTTTACTTAAAGCCTTTATGTATAATGCATTATAAAGGTATTTGTAATGTACATTGTAAAGCATTATATCTTTTCATAAATAGTTATAATCAAAGTTAAAAAGGCATAATATTCGCAGATTCTTTGTTACATCTGAAATTGGTTGTTTGTCGTGTGTTTTAATGTATTATACTTTCTAAAGGTGTAACAATGAATAGATAAGTATTGTAATGTATTATAACTGTGGTTGCGATTATTCACGAGATCATACGATGCATTGCATAAAAAGGCATAAATAATGCATTAAAATACTTTTATAATAGGCATTATATATAAAAGCTTAAAGTAAAGTTTTACAGTATGCAGAATTTAACTAACTTGCTCTGGTCTCAGTCTTTTGTGAAAACATAAAAGGAAATGACTGCATAAAAGATGGAGGCCAGCTCCCATGCTGTGAATTTTTTTCCTCATTTCGGATGATATAATTACTGTTATTATTCATATGGAAGGTGGAACACCTGGTTGGATCGGCCTTTGGTGTTAAACAGGAAACACGCACCCCTTCACCTGCCGTCGCTCTGTTCAGACACGCTCGTATCCCTGATTCCGCACAATAGCCGGCTCAATCTCATCTCCATAATGGCTTCTTCTGTTGCCCCTGCCAGGTGCGTGTGTTTGAGGAGAGGTGCAAATAAGACCGTTCAAACTGATCTTCAATCGTCTTCTTCATCAAACTCTTACTATGGGAGTAGCATGACACTTTTGATATGCATTATGCATTATGATGTATTAATACTGTACAAACATTTGGGTTCTAGTAGGAAATTGATACTTTTATTCAGCAAAGATGCGTTAAATTAATCAAAAGTGTCAGTAAAGACATTTAAGATGTTACAAAAGATTCCATTTAAAATCAATGGTGTTCTTTTGATCTTTCTATTCATCAAAGAATACTGGAAAATAAAAATGTATCAGTTTCCACACAAATATGAACTGTTTTAAACATTGATAATAATCAGAGATGTTTCTTGAGCAGCAAATCATCATATGAGAATGATTTCTGAAGGATCATGTGACACTGAAGACTGGAGTAATGGAGTAAAATCACAGGAATAAAATACACTTTACTATATATTCACATAGAAAAAAGCTATTTGAAATTGTAAAAATATTTCAGTTTTGAGTGAATTTTTGATCAAATTAATGCAGCCTTGTTGACTTTTTCAAAACCAGTAGTATATATCCATGTGCCATGGACGGTATTTGCATAGTACATCAAGGTTTATCATGATAATACTGACTAAAACATGTTACTGAGTGGCTTTTGGTACTTTATTTTGTTAGTGTTGGCCTGCAAAATCCCATTTCAGAGGATAGCTAATTGTAGCGCCATGGTATTACCATACATGATTAGAAAACACATGCAAAACCATGCTTCAAGTTTTACCATGGAATATTTTTTCTAATTGTAGATTGGTTTTGACTTGGGTCATTGTGTGTTCTCTTAATTTCCACGGTGCGTTTAATGACCCCGGTCATTAAACAAAAGGCACACAGTCTTCCCTCTTTTACAATCACTTAATAAGGCCTAATAAAGAGTGGGGACCCTTGTTTGACCGGGGTCTGACCTCCTTGTTTTACCTCACGGGCAACATTTCTGCTCATTTGCCACATGGGATGCAGCGAGTTTACGGGCCCCCGTCGCAGCACCCCCGGCCCAAACTGTCCATTTGAAGTTTTAGGATGCCAAATGACTGCTGGGGCTATTAGCACGACGAGGGCCGGGACGTCAGAGCGACTGCGGAAGGTCTTCAAGGCTCTCAGCAGGACGAACGGCCAACAGGTACAAGGGGAAGGAGAGGAGGAGGAGGGTGTGCTGCTTGCTGAGGAGGGTCGTAAAAGGGTGTCGGGGAGAGTGTGACAGACTTGTTAGGAGGCATTGTGTCACATCATAGACCCCCTTCCTTCATCACAAACACTCATTCGCACAGAGAGAGAGAACTAGACCCGGAAGATGTGCAATTAAGGGGGTCATGAAGTGAGAAATCAATTATCTTTTCACATATAAGAGGTCATCATACTATACGAATATCCTGTAAGTTTCAGAACTGAAAACTTCCTTGTTAGTCCAAAAAACAGCTTTTATTGTAACCAAGCCCAGAGAACGGCAAAAAAAAAAAGAGCGCCTCTGCAGAAGATGATCAACGCCGCCTTCATCATTGTAACTTTGGCCCTGCCCACTGGAGTGTTAGTGAGATGACGAGGAGAGACGAACAGACTAAAAATAACATCACCTTCCAAAGGATCCTAATGCTAGGAATGCTAGGAATCCCTTTACAATCGCTGGAGCTGTCAATCAAACAAAAATCAACAAATCTCTTATTTGCATTGTGTTTGCACTGTCAGTTATGATGAAAGCATTCGAGATCGCTGCATTCATGCGCTCAACATGTCTGTGATCGGCTACAATGCTCATCACTGCAACCTTTCATGCCACGATCTAAATATAATGCTAAAATAAACACTTTTCAGCACATACACACTTTCTAGTGGATTTTTGTTTTCAAGCGCTCAAATCTCTTGCTCATGCTCTGTTGTATGTGTGCCATCTGTGCCCAAAGACCCTCCCGATGATAAAACTGTAATGTAGACGCATGCATTTTCTGTGAAGCTGCTTTGAAACGATATGTATTGTGAAAAGCGCTATACAAATAAATGTGAATTGAATTGAATAAACATTACATCATGTAGTCAGTGCGCTGACCATCGCGGATGGCCTAAGTATACTTTGGGCTTTAGGTTGGTCCTTTAAAGTAAGTCTTTGGGATTTTTTCCCACCCATTTCATTATCTGACAGGCAAATTGTAAGTCTGACCATTTCTCTGTAGTTCAAACGTGAATCATGGTATGCATGATGAACTAATAAAATGGATATCTTAAATGCAATGTAATATGCTTTGGATAAAGGCATCTGCCAAATGCATAACCATGAACTCTAATAAAACACCTCTTGGATGATTTCATGCATGTCAAGGGTCACGTGCAAAGGTTTAAATGGTTTGTTCAAATCACTATCACCCTATGAACATTAGTTATAGTGATGCATGCTTTGGCTATTTTGGTGGAGATGATCGTTACAATGCTATATTTTTTTTGGAGCTATGTGGATCCTTAAATCTTGCACATTCAGAAAGAGTCCGAGGTGTGAGGCTGTGGTCAGAGTCGCTCCTCTGATTATCTGCAGGTGTGTAACAGTCGGGGCAGCAGCTGTCTGTGTGTCCGCCGTGACCCTCAGGACCCCGCTGGGCCTGCGGTGTTAAAACAACCCCAGGACAGCATGGCAGGAGCCATTAGTGCAGCTCTCGAGCTGCTGACTTTCTCACTTTATTCTGGTGCTAAATGAGGAATCAGCCAGTCACCTCCTTCTTCTGCAGGCAGTAAATGCTTTTTTGCTACCTAAAATCTCTGGTTTTAAAAGCGAGGCCAAGGGCTATGAGCCAAATTAGTCTGTGCTTTCATTCCCCTCAGTTCATTAACTGCAGCATTAAACCTTCAGAAACGTTTTCCCAGTAAAAGTCCCGGATGTTTTTCCACAAATGCTCCTGGACATTATGTGCAAGATTTGCAAATTCAACTAGGTTTTTCATAGGAGAATGTAAAGGAAGATGCTTGTTTGCCTTGGCAAAACTGAAGTGTAATGCTTAGTTTTAGGGCTTTGTTTCAATCACTAACATTTAAATATAATCCTTAGACAATTAGAAAAATATTTTTGATTGTTATTTTGCCATTATCTATGTACTATTTTATTTTTTATATTAATATTTTAAATGAGCTTTTATTTTTACATTCTATATTTAATGTATAATTTATTGTTTAATTTTAGTAATTTTGGTATGAGCTTTTGCCATTTTTATTTGTTGTTTTTTTAATTACTATTACTATTTAGGTGTAATGTTTAGGTGTATTTTTAGTTATTATTAATTTCCAGTTAGTAATTTTAGCGCTTCAACTTAAACTAAACTAAATTAGACACGTGTATTTGGCAACTAAATGAAGTAAGTTTAAGTTTTAACATTTAACACATTTATATTTATTTTTGTATATAATACTCCAGGGTTGTTGTTTATAGTTGTTTATACTCTATTTTTTCATGTCTTTTTAGTATTATTTATTTATTTATTTATTTGTATATTTATTTGTTTTTTGGTTATTTTTTAATATTACTTTTTTAGGTTTTTTTAGTTTTATTTTATTTTTTTAGTTCAGTTTTAGTTTTTATTAATTTCTAGTTTGTAATTTTAGTGCTTCAACTAAAGCTTTTTTAATAAAACAATTTATCATTTTGTTCAGTAAGTTTTATTCATTTTATTTTATTTTTAATTTTTTAATTTTTTAATTTATCAGTTTTATTTGAAGTAATAAACATGTAGTTTTAGTTTTTACTATAATAATAATCGTGGTCTGTTTGTCTGTAGTTGTACATCTGGTCCAGGTATGGTGTCAGAGAGACTCTGGGGTCAAGAGGTCACGCCCTCATCAGTATACATCCTGTGGAAATGGGGTAGAGGATGTCATTAAGACAGATTAGTCAAAGTCTTGAGCATATGCTGAGTAGTTTACTCACACCGTTTTAGTAGCAGCTCACTGATGGCTTTGCATTAATTGTAAATTAGGTTGTTTGCTGCATTATTTTTAGTCCATAGATCTGCTCACTTACCATTTCAAACCGCAATTTGGAAGCAGTTTCCCACAAATAAAACATGCAAAGCAGCGAGTCTACAGTTTCACATGCTGCATAGTTTATTCTAATGTAAGCAAATATCATTGGCATTTACTGGATTGGCATGCACACGCTGAAGTTCTCTGTCATGTTTATCTTTGGTCATGTGATTTGTTGAGGTTTTTTAGTAGTGCGTTTAGAAAAACTATGGATGATTTATTTGTTTGGAGAAAGAAATTGATTGTACGGGGAGTAGAGATGCTCCAGCTCGGGATAAAAACAGATTAGCATTGAAAATTGCTTTCCCAGATTGAACCAAACAGGTGCATGGTGTCTCTATCCAGTTTATGATCCAACTTTTGAGATTTGTCTTGTTTTGACAGTGCTTTCTTTTTACAGGGTAAAATTACTAGAAAATCAATGGCTGGCATTATTATTATTTTTGAATCACAAATCAAACTCTTGCATATATTATAATAAAAGAATATTATAAATAAAATAATTATTTTTAATTTAAATTGGCATAAATAACAAAAAAGGCAGTGTGCATACTACATTTATGCATCAATACTTTGCAATTAAAAAAAATATATCATTAATTATTTTGCATTATGATAATGACAGTTGTTTGGGGAAATTATGCAAATTATTATTTTTTTATTACAAATTTATTTTATTAAATCAGTGTCATTTTAAATAAACCAAAACATATTGATGCATCAATATTATGCATCTGCACATTTTCCTTTTTGTTTTTTATTGAATCACAAATCAAACTCTTGCATATATTATTAAAAAAGAAAAAAAATGATTTGCATAAAATAATTTTTATTTAAATCGGCATAAATAATAAAAAAGGCAGTGTGCATACTATATTAATGCATCAATACTTTGCAATTAAAAAATATATCATTTATTATTTTGCATTATGGTAATGACAGTTGTTTGGGGAAATTATGCAAATTATTTTGATTAAATTTTATTAAAATTTAAATCAGTGTAAACATTGATGCATGAATATTATGCATCTGTACATTTTCCTTTTCGTTTTTTTATTGATTCACAAATCAAACCCTTGCATGTGATATAAAAAAGAAGAAAAATTAAATGCATAAAATTATTTTTATTTAAATCTGCATAAATAATAAACAAGGCAGTGCTACATTAATGCATCAATATTTTTGCAATTTAAAAATGTATCAATTATTTAGCATTATGATAATGACTACACATACCTATCAGAAATTGCTAGTAAATTTCACAATGAATTATTAAGAAAGTAACGCAAAATAATTTTTACAGTTCAATGAAAAATGTCCAAAAAATGCAATTGTAAAATGTCAAAGTTTTACTTTGGGATCCTGTATTGCATCCATATGTAAACTATGAAAAGTATACATTTGTGCCCCATATAGTCTTTATAGTCAAAATGAAGTATGGAGATCCTTGTTGAAGATGAAAGATGAGAAAACAAACAATTATCATGTGATCATTGATGTGCTGTGTTAAACAGTAAAGGACAACAGACCCTCTAAAGTTGTTTTCTATCCCAGTATCTCATTATTGATGTTTTGTTAGCATCTCATCTCCTGGGTGGGAGTGAATTGTGTCTCGTCCTGCCATGTCAAACAACTTCCTTTATCCCAGATAAAGGAATATGATAAGATCTGCGATGATACACACAAGAGCGCCGTGGCCCCGAGAACAAGGCCTCTTTAGTGTCACTCCACGTCTGACTTTTCTCTTAAAATATGTCTTCATTTGATAATCCCTATTTTATGTATCTATCTTTCTGTTTTTACGCATCCGCCCTGATCTGGCGCGCTGATTACAGAGCTCACGGGTCTTGTGCAGCGCCTGTCTGGTTCTGTCACGCAAGCGTATTTGTTTTGACTTCTTTTGTATGCACCTTAAAGCGCTGATCTGGAGTCAGCCGTAACCCCTCATTATCTCACCTGAGCTCATCGTGGCTGATTCTGGGTCGGCCTGTGGCGTATGTTGTGTATAAAGGGTTATATTTGTCTTTTGGCAGCGAGCGCAGTGTTGTTGAGTGCCAGGAGTCTGATAATTGTGGGATTGTGTGCTGCGGCTGTCACCACATGAAGAGCCGCTGGTTTTGAAGGCCTGAGCGCACATTCCTGTTACACAAGTTGCTGTTTGTCTCTAATGCTGCCATTACAGTCAGCTTCAGATGTTGCATTGCATTCATGGCTGTGTAATAACACATTTTCTGCTTCTGTTTCCTGTTCTTTCTTTCTCTGCAGGGAACGCAGTCGTCCAGCGCCGATGAGAGCGGTCGCAAACTCGCAGTCACCTTCCGAAATGACAGTAAGACCTCTCTCTACCTGTACAGTTAATGTGTGGAGCTCACGAAAACATGTCATTTGAACCCAAAATCAACAGATTTGGCACCTTAAAAACAATGTGACATTAATATTACATTTTCATTACTGTAATGCATCTGGACATTTTCCTTTTCATTCATTTTTATTGAATCACAAATCAAACTCTTGCATATGTTATAAAAAAATTATTTGCATACAATTATTTGTATTTAAATCGGCACAAATAACAAAAAAGGCAGTGTGCATACTACATTTATGCATCAATACTATGCAATCAAAAATATATCATTCATTATTTTGCATTATGATGATGACAGTTATTTGGGAAAATTATGCAAATGATTTTATTTTTATTAAGAATGTGTTTTATTTAAATCAGTAAATTTTTTTATGACAGTTGTTTGGGAAAATTATGCAAATTATTTTTATTTTGTATTAAAATTTGTTTTATTTCAATCAGTGTAAATTTAAATAAACAAAAGCATATTGATGCATCAATATTATGCATCTGTGCATTTTTCCTTTTAATTTTTTTTATTGAATCACAAATCGAACTGCATATATTATAAAAAAAGAAAAAATATATATGCATAAAATTATTTTTCTTTAAATCGGCATAAATTACAAAAAAGGCAGAGCGCATACTACATTAATGCATCAATACTTTGCAATTAAAAAAATATATCATTAAATTTTTGCACTATAATAATGACAGTTGTTTGGGGAAATTATGCAAATTATTTTATTTGTATAAAAATTTTGTTATTTTTAAATCCGTATAATTTTAAATAAACAAAAAAATGTATGCTTCTAAATAATATATATTATTTATTTTGCATTATAATAATGAGAAAAGTTTAAGAATATTATAACATATTATATTATATTATAAACCTAAAAAAGGCAGTACACATAAATAATATTCTGTTTTTTGCTTTATAATAATGTTAATTGGGTGGGAAATGTGCTTAATTGTCATTAAAATAATGTCACAACTAAAAAAAATAGAAATAAGTAGCTTCACAAGCTTAAGTTTATGTATTATATAATATAATGTGATTTTTTAAGTGTGAAATTCACTGTAATTGATTCTCTTTGCTTGGCTTAATATAGTATTTATTCTCTTGTTAATGCCTAACGTCGTTTCAGTCGAGCTTCCTGAGCTCTTGTCCGCCCCTTAAGCAATGAAAAGTCAAGTTTCTCATCCTGTAGCTAATCCTGATTTTTCCTCAGCATTCAATCCCCATTATGTGTGACTACGAACGGGAACGGGCCTCGGCTCAAAGCCATTCTCATTAGCATCACAATAAGGCTTGCGTAAAAAAGAGCGGTGGGGTGTGAGGGACACAAGCGACTGCTCCTCTTCCTATACCTGCTCATCTGTAGTCGCTGAGGAGAAGGAAAGTAGTGAAAGAAAGAAAGAAGGAAGGAAGGAAGGGGGTGGGGAAATCGTGTCTCCTTGCATGGCTGCATATTTTCTCTCTGAGCTTGCCAAAGAATCTCACCGATGTTCTCACAGGGAAACACTGTCTGTCTTACTATTTCTCTCTCTCTCTCTTTGTGTTCCTTTTTATCCCGATTAGACTGCTCTCTCAACTGGAATCTGCTGGGGAAACACGCCATCCATGAAGTGAACAACATCACCTACAGCCACTTGTCATGTGACAGCCAGGCGGCCGTGGTGGTCCACTGGATGGCCAGCCCTCTCGGTAGGTTTCTTCTCGGTAGTGTTTAAGAAACCGCTTTCAAATGCCTGACATGTCAACTTCTGTCCCAATGGACTGAGTTTGGGGCGGGACGACCTGTTAGTAGATAAAGAACGGGCTGTTTTGCAAAGTAGGTAACAACACTAGTTAACATTTAAAGTACAGATTAAATCATTTGTCTAAAAAGGCATAGCTGTGTTTATCTGATGCAAAACAATCACAAAGAGGTTCTCGTTTAGGGTGATGCAAGACGTCAGACTTTATTATCAGACAAATTTATATCAAATGCAACCTTTTTATATCAGTTGCATTTAGTTTAAATGATAATAATGTATATACACTGTAACAACCTTCGTATGTTCCGGGAAGAAGGAGGCGGGAAACCGGCGAACTTCTAAAACTTTAATCAAATAAATAAACAAAATGAAAGTCACCGCGGCAGCCCCTCACGGACGACTGCCGCGCACACACACAAAACCAAACGTAAACAAAAACACAACATAAATCCAGGCCTGGTCCTCTCTCGTCTTGCACTGTCGTCGCTCCTCCTTTTATGCTCCCGTCACTCCTCCGTGAGACGAGACCGGTGTGGCGCGCAGCTGGAGCTCATTATCACTCGTCACCGGCCCGTTCTCACGGTCCCTCACCTCACCGCTCGCCACATACACATACACACACACACACACACACACACACATACATATACATATTCTCATACTGTAATGCATCTGGACATTTTTCCTTTTCTTGCATATATACACCGATCAAGCATAACATTATGACCACTGACAGGTGAAGTGAATACCACTAATTATCTCTTCATCACGGCACCTGTTAGTGGTTGGGATATATTAGGCTGCAAGTGAACATTTTGTCCTCAAAGTTGATGTGTTAGAAGCAGGAAAAATGGGCAAGCGTTAGGATTTGAGCGAGTTTGACAAGGGCCAAATTGTGATGGCTAGACGACTGGGTCAGAGCATCTCCAAAACTGCAGCTCTTGTGGGGTGTTCCCGGTCTGCAGTGGTCAGTATCTATCAAAAGTGCTCCAAGGAAGGAACAGTGGAGAACCGGCGACAGGGTCATAGGCAGCCAAGGCTCATTGATGCACGTGGGGAGCGAAGGCCGTGTGGTCCGATCAAACAGACGAGCTACTGGAGCTCAAATTGCTCAAGAAGTTAATGCTGGTTCTGATAGAAAGGTGTCAGAATACACAGTGCATCTCAGTTTGTTGCGTATGGGGCGGCATAGCCGCAGACCAGTCAGGGTGCCCATGCTGACCCCTGTCCACCGCCGAAAGCACCAACAGTGGCATGTGAGCATCAGAACTGGACCACGGAGCAATGGAAGAAGGTGGCCTGTTCTGATGAATCACGTTTTCTTTTACATCACGTGGATGGCCGGGTGCATGTGCGTGGCTTACCTGGGGAACACATGGCACCAGGATGCACTATGGGAAGAAGGCAAGCCGGCGGAGGCAGTGTGATGCTTTGGGCAATGTTCTGCTGGGAAACCTTGGGTCCTGCCATCCATGTGGATGTTACTTTGACACGTACCACCTACCTAAGCATTGTTGCAGACCATGTACACCCTTTCATGGAAACGGTATTCCATGACACACAAATGGTTCAGGAATGGTTTGAGGAGCACAACAACGAGTTTGAGGTGTTGACTTGGCCTCCAAATTCCCCAGATCTCAATCCAATTGAGCATCTGTGGGATGTGCTGAACAAACAAGTCCAAACCATTGAGGCTCCACCTCACAACTTACAGGACTTAAAGGATCTGCTGCTAACATCTTGGTACCAGATACCACAGCACACCTTTAGGGGTCTAGTGGAGTCCATGCCTCGAAGGGTCAGGGCTGTTTTGGCAGCAAAAGGGGGACCAACACAATATTAGGCAGGTGGTCATAATGTTATGCCTGATCTGTGTGTATTAACATTTAAAATTTTTATAGTCCTCTTTAATTTGTGTTTGCAATATAAAAAAACAAGCATGTTTGTCACAAAAAATAGATTGTTAATGGCAATGCTGATAGTCAACCGGCTGAAAAATAAAGTTAGTTATGTTGCTGCTTTTAGTCATTTGCTCCCCTCCACTAAAATCAATAACCAGTAGATGGAAAAGTTTGTGTCCCCAAACAGTCCTAAAAAAGAGATTTCAGACTGCGTGTCTGCACTTTCCATTAGCGTGCACAAACCCATAACAAAGCGCATTTTAAAGTGCATGTGTGTTGCACGGGTGGTTGCACATGAGGGTGATTTATCTTAGTCTATCTCCAGCCTGGAGAGAATGGAAAAGGAGCTCAAAGAAAGGCTCTTCAAAGAGAGTTCCTGCACATCCTGATCAAAGACGCAGGTTCCCTCCTCCCGGGCCGTATTATTCTTCGGCCCTGACAGTCCCACGGATCCGTCCAAGAGACGGGAATAGATCGGCACATAGCAGCAGTGCTGT
Source organism: Rhinogobio ventralis (assembly GCA_039654625.1). Taxonomy (NCBI): domain Eukaryota; kingdom Metazoa; phylum Chordata; class Actinopteri; order Cypriniformes; family Gobionidae; genus Rhinogobio; species Rhinogobio ventralis. Next base: position 2,812,052 of record CM077213.1, on the reverse strand, counting down.
GATATTTGTCCTCGGAGGAATGTGTGTGTGTGTGGTTGAGAGAAAGACGGGGATGTCCCTTGCTTCCGTCTGCCAGGGCGCTATTGAACTTGGTAATGCGAGCTTTGGCCTGACATGCGGGACAATGTGGCCTGTTGTTTGCTCGAGGTTAATCCTTTTGACTGGGGCAGGACTTGACACAGCTCAGGTGTATATTAAAGAAACTCAAAGAAGAAAGCCTTGGGTGTGGGGCCTTTTCCTCATGCACGCTTAAAGGGATAGTTCACCCCCAAAAAATAAAAAAAATCATCATTAACCGCGTTTCCACTGTCGGGCCAAAAACGAGCGTGCTAGTGTGTGTGCCAGGGGCAGTTGCGTTACTACTGTCACTTCCAGGGCTTGATCGGGCCTTTTTATATCTTCCTCGGCGGCCAGCGGCCAGCGGCCAGCGGCCAGCGGCCAGCGGCCAGGGTATTTTTGCCCCACTGAATACCTTGGTCCTCATTGGTTCTTGATGAAGCTCAAACGTGCTGCGTAACACGAGAATTTTTATTTTTGGGTGATCTATTCCATATTTTATCATGCAAGTATGTCACGCGACCATTAATCAACATTAGAGAACTGTGAACGTGCAAATGTGTTAAATGATTTAAATAATTACTTTAAAGAAAGGATTTCGGCTCACCAAAAGGTTTCCTGATTTTGTTTTTATAAATATTTTATAAATGTTTGCTCATGAAATGTTAAATATGCATATGTAGAAATTAACACTAACCTAGATTAATAAATGCTGAAAAAAGTGCTTTTGATTATTAGTTCATAATGCCTAATGTTAACGAATTGAACCTTATTGTGAAGTGTTACCTTACCACTACTAATATTAAAGGAACCCCGTTTAGGGAATGATATAAAGCGAGGAAAACGAGAGCACACAACCAGTTCCACAGCTTTTTTTTCACCTTCAGTCGTGTTTTTGAAGGTTGTGTGATGGGACGGCTCTCTCTTGATGCTATCTGTAGGCTGGCGGAGGTGTGGAGTTACACCCCGGCACAAAGACTGAGCTCTCTCAGGCTGCTCCCTGCCGCGGTAATCGGAACCACACGGAATGTGTGCGGGAGCCTTTTCTTCTGCCCTCTTCCCTCTGCAACTGATAAGACAGAAATCTAATTAAAAGCGAGGCAGGCTGGCACACTTTGAAGGGCACGGGAACGCGCCGCTGGCACGCATGCTCCCGTCCTCTCGCTGTGGCAAATGCCTCCTCTCTTTCTTCAGGGGTGCTAATAAAAAAAAATAAAAACAGGGAAGGAAAGGAAGATTAAAAAAGGAAGATAAATGCCTTTTCCAGTCCTGAAAGTTTATGGCGGGACTTAAGCAAGTTTGAACTTTCACTTTGGACTTATGCTGTAAAATTGGACTGTACAGCTGTCTATGGTGTTATAAACTCACATTTTTTATTAGAAAATGGTAAAAAAAAATGGTTAGAACTAAGATGCAAAGGGATATGTTCTTGAAATTTGTGATGACACAACCATGAGCTCATTATCATATGACCGCCCACATTTACATATTCAACGCTTTACCCTGATGTTGAACAACTTGAACTGCACCAGTTAACTGAGAATCTTAAAGGTACAGTAGCAAAAAAAGCCTGTTTAATCAGATCAGAAAGGAGGGAAAATGGCCAAAGCTACATTTATATTTTTGCGGCAATAAACCTTGGGTAACGTTATAAATCAATTCCAAGAAAAAATAAAATGCAAATATGTCCCTTTTAAACTTTTTTGGATGTGATCTATTCTGTAAACTTGAATTGCACCAGTTAACTGAGAATCTTAAAGGTACAGTAGCAGAAACAGCAGTTTACTCAGATCAAACAAGGTGGGAAATGGCCATAAAAAGCTACATTTACATTTTTGGGGCAATAAACCTTTACTAACATTATAAATCAAATCCAAGATAAAAACAAGATGCAGCAATTTGCCCCTTTTAATGCTTTTAAAAATGTGATCTGAACTTGAATTGCACCAGTTAACTGACCATTTTAAAGGTACAGTAGCAAAAAAAGCCTGTTTATTCAGATCAGAAAGGATGGAAAATGTCCATAAAAAGCTACATTTACATTTTTAAGGCAATAAACCTTTACTAACATTATAAATCAAACCCAAAAAACAAACCGAAAGACCCTTTTAATGCTTTTTTCAGGATGTGATCTATTCTGTAAACTTGAATTGCACCAGTTAACTGAGAATCTTAAAGGTACAGTAGCAGAAACAGTCAGTTTATTCAGATCAGAAAGGCATTTTTGCGTCAATACACCTTGACTAACATTATAAATCAACTCCAAAAAACAAAGTCCCTTTATAATGCTTTTTAGGATGTGATCTGTTATATAAACACTCTTGGCACAATGCAACTATGAATTGCTTAATCATTTATGCATTTTAAAAACACAGGTGCGCCGCTGCCAGCTGGATTTATATTGTGCTTTTCTATTGTGTAAAACCCCTTTATTTCATGCAACCTGTTTGATCTTCTAGGTATTGAACACGTGAAAGGATTCAGAGTGTATCTGGAGGACAAGAATCCCGAGGGAAAACAGTGCCAGCACATGATCCTAAAGGATCCGCGCCAGCTTAATTTCTCTTACAAAACCATTGTGAGTATACGGGGTTATGCTCAGTGAAACCGAATCTATAGTAATATGGTTTATATCAGACGAATAATTCTCTGGAAAATTAAATGTTATGCTCACATTCATCTGTTTGGCACCATTTTGCATTTTTCCCAACAGAGGATGAGCTCACAGCCGTTCGCAGGTCTCGCCTTCGAGGCCGACTACATGGTCAGAATCGTGCCGTTTCCCACGTTCCTGAACGACAGCTTCTTTCCACCATCTTTTCTGCGCACTAACAGTGAGTGTTAGGCCTGAAACATACATGCATACTGACCTTATTCTGTTCTACCTTTCAAAACAATATTTAATTTTATAAATGTAAAATATTCTGGTGCACAAAATGTCAAACTACTTATTTTTTACTATCAGTTATAGTGTCATATTCTAACTTAATGGATGTTTAAAATCATTTCTCTGCCTTGTTCCTTGCGTTCTCACAGCTTGTGAAGTGCTTCTTGGCCCAGATAATCTCGTCTGCAAACCATGTGAGTTGGAAAAAAAAAAAAAAGACATCAAATCCACTTCATCTGTTTTTGTTAGCCGAGCTGTGAAACGCCCCTAAATGGGATCTCAAATAAAGCCAAAACTCTTCTTTCTCTTTCCCTGACAGTTTGGAAGCCCAAGATGCTGAATGTTTCTCAGCTGGGATCTAATTTGCATGTAGTGTTTGACCACGCCCCTTCCACATTCGGCTTCACCATCTACTACCTGTACTACAAGCTCAGACAGGAGGGGCCCTTCAGACTCAAGCGCTGCAAACCTGTGAGCAGTTTCACTTTGCATTTTTGTCTTCTAGTTGCATTGGAAAATTCTGGCACAAATTCATAAGCATTTGCATTCAGGTGGTTTTTTGAGACGCAAATGTTGAAGGAATAATTCACCCCAAAATGCCCACTCGTGTCACTCAGACCAGTTTATGACGGGAGTTAAGCAGACTTAAAGGAGTTACATCTGTTAGGCTTGCTTTAAAACTCTATGGTGTTTCATGATGCTGTATCCCTTTTAAAACTCACATTTGCATTAGAAAATGTGAACAATCTTAAATATGCAAAGGGGGATGTTCTGAAATAGCCATCATTTTATTGTCACAACCATGAGCTCATTATCATATGACTGCCCATATTTACATATTCAATGCTTCGTCTGGATGAAAAACAATGCAAATTGCACCAAAAATAAAAAGCTAAATTTAGATTTCTGCTGCAGTAAACCTTAAAGTAACATTATAAATCAATTCCAAGAAAAAATAAAATGCAAAATGATGTCCCTTTTAATGCTTTTCAGGATGTGATCTATTCTGTAAACTTGAATTGCACCAGTTAACTGAGAATCTTAAAGGTACAGTAGCAGAAACAGCCTGTTTATTGAGATCAAAAAATGCTGGAAAATGTCCATAAAAAGCTACATTTACATTTTTGGCGGAAATAAACCTTGACGAACATTATAAATCAAATCCAAAATAAAACAAGATGCAGCAATTTGTCCCTTTTAATGCTTTTTAAAATGTGATCTGAACTTGAATTGCACCGGTTAACTGACCATCTTAAAGGTACAGTAGCAAAAAAAGCCTTTTTATTCAGATCAGAAAGGACAGAAAATGGCCATAAAAGCTACATTTACATTTTTTGTCAATAAACCTTGACTAATATTATAAATCAAATCCAAGATTTGTCCCTTTTAATGCTTTTTAGGATGTGATCTCTTTTATAAACATGAATTGCACCAGTTAACTGAGAATCTTAAAGGTACAGTAACAAAAACAACCTGTTTATTCTGATCAGAAAGGGTGGAAAATGCTGTTATTTTTTCAGTAAAGAGGAGTGTTTGCCTCATCGGATAACTGTAATTGTTTGCATACTGTGTCAGCGCTGAAGCTTTGCACACACACACATGGAAAGATGTGGCGGCAGCTCTGGCTGGAAGTGAGATGTTCAGGGTTAATGCTCCCAGCAGCGTGTAATGTTCTTCCCAGACAGCTGGAACAATATATAGTCTTGTCCGTTTCAGGCCTGCAGACCTGAACCTCACGCCACACGGGAGACGTACGTGTTCTGCTGCTCTCCACGCTTTGGTTGTGATGGAAACGGAAATGTAAAGTCCTGAGTGCTTTCACAGCAGCACTTCGTCACATAGAAACTGTGCTGGGAGTTAGAAGACATGCTATCTGTCTTTCTGTTTGGCTAAAGACACATTTTTTTGGGTTTAGGACTAACTCTCTTAAAGGAATAGTTCAGCCAAAAATGAACATTCTGTCATCATTTACTCACCCTTGTGTAATTTCAAACGCATTTGACTTTCTTCTGTGAAACTCAAAAGGAGAAGTATGTTCATGCTGCTCTTTTCATTACAGAGAAATTGAATCAAATGTGGACTGATGCAGTTAGACTCCAAAAACAATGTGAAGAATAGCCTTTTGAAGCCATATGATAAGTAATAAATACTACTACTACTACTACTACTACTACTAGATAAAATAATAATTATTATTAATAATAATTATTATATTATTATTATTATTAATAATAATATAATAATTATTATTAATAATAATTATTATATTATTATTATTATTAATAATAATAATAAATAACACATATGGCTACTACTAAAATTATTATAATTATTATTATTAGTAGTAGTATTTATTAATTATGTTGTAGTATTATTATTAATAATAACAATAATTGTTATTATTATTATGAATTATTATGTCTATGATTGTTATTATTATTAGTAGTGGTATTTATTACTTATTATTTAATCATTATAATTATATATAATAATTATAAATAATAATAATAATAATAATAAATAAGCAATCAATACAACTACTACTAAAATTATTATTAATAATATTAATATTAATATTAATTTTAATTGTTATTATTATTATTATTAATTATAATTTTATCTATTATTATTATTTATTAAGTATTTGGTAATTTATAATAATAATAATAACAATAATTGTTATAATTATTATTATTATTATTATTATTATTATTAGTGGTGGTAGTAGTAGTGGTATGTATTACGTATTATTAAATAATAATAATAACAATAAGTAATAATAATAATAAGTAATATATGACTACAACAAAAATTAATAATAATAATATTAATAATAATTATTATTTGATCTATTATTATTATTATTAGTAGTAGTAGTATTTATTATTGTTTATTAAGTATTTAGTAATTTATTATAATAATAATAACAATAACAATAATAGTAATAATAATAATAACTGTAATTATTAGTTATAATATCTATCTATTATTATTATTATTATTATTATTATTAGTAGTAGTAGTAGTAGTAGACGTAGTAGTATTAGACGTAGTAGTAGGGGTATTTATTACTTATTATTTAATGCTAATAATAATAATAATAATAAGTAATAAATGACTACTACTAAAATAATAATAATAATAATAATATTTGTATTATTATTATCTAGTAGTAGTGGTAGTAGTATTTATTATCATTATTTATTAATTATTTAGTATTTTATTATTATTAATAATAACAACAACAATTGTTATTACTTATTAATTATTATGATTTATTATTGCTATTATTATTATGCATTTTATTTGTAATGAGCTTTGCTCAAACCCAAAGTGATGCAAGCAAATTAAACACAATGAATTCACCAAATAATACAACAACATATGCAGGTTAATTAACAACAGAAAACACTCCATGTTTAAATATGCAAGTTGTGTTGTGTGTTTTTGCTCATTTTTTGATCTATCCTGTATGCCTGTATCTGATGCAGTCCTGAAATCACAATGCTGGGATTCATTTCGAGTTTTTATTATCTCAGGTGTTTCATGTTTGTCATTTTGGAACATGACCTGGTTCTTTTGAACCATATTTTTCCACGTATCCTCCACGTATTAAAAGGGTGTAAAAGCATTGTCCTCGCTCTTTTCAGAAGAGCACAGTGCTCGTATCTGTAGCCAGGCCAGGCGGCATTGTTTGTAGCAATAATAGAACGAGGTGAAATTTGAGGTGTGCGACGCCACCAACGGGGGATTCCAGAGTTCAGACACTCCACGGATCTCTGTGAGATCACCGTTAGAATTTCAGTTTCCCACCATTGCTTTATAAGTAACAATTCCTCTTCATGAATGCATTTGGGGTGTTGATATAGAAACTCTGCGTTAACAGAGAGCATCAGCAAACGTGCAAGTCAACATTAAATGTAATGTTTAGTGACTGGGTCAGCAGTTTATTTAGCTTGTTCTAGCCTTGTTCTCAAAGTAATAGGTATTTATTAGAAAGACAATTCAGTGCTGATGTGTTCAATTCAGTAGAATTGATTCTTTAAGATTGCATCTTTTTGCAAAACCGAGTATCAAGTGATAGAAAAATTCTAGGCAAGTGTTTAGAAATGCATTTAAAATATATAAGTTGGTGCCAGTTATTCACTTATGCATTTGTTAATGAAGGGCACAAAAGACTAATATACTGTATAAATGTGATTGCACAGAACATTGCATGTAATTTAACATAAAATGCATTAGATATTAATGTAAAAAATGTCTTTGCAGGAGCAAAATGGCCCCAAAACAACATGCGTTTTACAAGACGTCACTCCAGGAACGTATGCAATAGAGGTGAGAGCGTTAATTATATCATATAAAATGAGTTTCATTTAAACATTTTCTTGAAGAAGAACAAATTGATTTTTTTATTCCTGCAGCTTCGTGATGACAGCAACACAACCAGAAAACAGACGCAGTACCATGTGAGCCAAGGTAAAAGACACTTCTGAAGAAAGATGAAGAACCTGGGCTTTTTGCACATTTAGCTGATGTTATTTGTGTTTGTCGCAGTGCATTCCCCGTGGGCCGGACCCATCCGTGCCATGGCCATCACCGTCCCGCTGGTCATCATGTCCGCTTTCGCCACCCTCTTCACCGTCATGTGTCGCAAGAAACAGCAAGGTGCGTGTCCGTCATTAGCTAGAGTCTCCGGTTTCCTCGCCAACTTGCTTTTGTCCAGTATCTGTAAAGCGATCTCTGTAATCTCGTGGAATTTACGAGGATTAATGGATGATGGAATCTAAGCTCTGGCTGTTCCAGACAAAAGAAACTCCTGTTAGTATGCAATGCAATGTGTTTGTATGTAATTACATGTGTGTGTCCTTCAGAATAGCTCACATAACTTCTGTTTTTAACTGCTTTTAGTTATGGGATGTTTTCCTCTTTCCCCGCCATTGACGCAATTTTGAGGCTTTCCGTGTTTTCACTGTTATATGCCTGGGGGCACTATTACACATCCTCTGAAAAGAGTACCTGTGTTGCCACCTGTGCAATAAGTCCATTCGTGAAATTTCCTCACTACTAAATATTCCACGCTCAACTGTTAGTGGGATTATAACAAAGTGGAAGCAATTGGGAACAACAGCAACTCAGCCACGAAGTGATTGGCCACGTAAAATCACAGAGCGGGGTCAGCGCATGCTGAGGGTCACAGTGCGCAAAAGTCGCCAACTAGCTAAGTCAATAGCTACAGATCTCTAAACTTCATGTGGCCTTCAGATGAGCTCAAGAACAGTGTGTAGAGAGCTTCATGGAATGGGTTTCCATGGCCGAGCAGCTCATCCAAGCCTTACATCACCAAGTGCAATGCAAAGCATGGGATGCAGTGGGGTAAAGCACGCCACCACTGGACTCTAGAGCAGTGGAGACGTGTTCTCTGGAGTGACCAATCAGGCTTCTCTGTCTGGCAATCCCATGGACGAGTTTGGGTTTGGCGGTTACCAGGAGAACGGGACTTGCCTGACTGCATTGTGCCAAGTGTAAAGTTCAGTGGAGGGGGAGATTATGGTGTGGGGTTGTTTTTCAGGGGTTGGGCTTGGCCCCTTAGTTCCAGTGAAAGGAACTCTTAATGCTTCAGCATACCAAGACATTTTGGACAATTTCATGCTCCCAACTTTGTGGGAACAGTTTGGGGATGGCCCCTTCCTGTTCCAACATGACTGCGCACCAGTGCACAAAGCGTCGGTCCATAAAGGCATGGATAAGCGAGTTTGGTGTGGAGGAACTTGACTGGTCTGCACAGAGTCCTGACCTCAACCCGATAGAACACCTTTGGGATGAATTAGAGCGGAGACTGCGAGCCAGGCCTTCTCGTCCAACTCCATATTAAACCCTATGGATTAAGAACGGGATGTCATTAAAGTTCATGTGTTAATGTAAAGGCAGATGTCCCAAAACTTTTGGCAATATAGTGTATATAAAATAACACAATCATTAAACATTAAACAGCATATAAATATGGAAGCTTGCTGAATGAAATGTCGACCCAGGACGAGTTATAGGACTGTGAAGCTTAGGGGTGTTGATGGACTCGATCGACTCCATTTGTGTTTTGATCATCGTTCTGAATCCGATCTGGATTTGACAAAATCGTGATTTTTCTCAGGTTTTTGCTCAAAATGTTGTTTTTTTTAATGAAATGTACCCACTTTCAAGCATTGATTAAAAAAAAGAGAATGCATGAAACTAGAATAAAACGTGTTTTTTTCTTTAAAAGCTGAGGCTCTGTTCTTTCTTTTGATATATTGCATGTCAGATATTCATACTACAAAATATACTCAGTGCCAATAAACTTTTGTGAGAATGATCAAAATTGTCTGGCAACTTTGTTTCAAAAACACTGGCGGGGAAACAGTTAAGCTGAACATTGCTCTAACATGGACAAATTAGGCTTTAGTTCTTTTAGTGCTCTAAAAGGAGTTCTCATCATATGGAAACAATGAATGCACTTTTTTCCACTCGCTACAAATCTGATTTGATCCTGGTTAGATTCACGTCTGTGATCTGGAATTCCTCCGCAGAGAACATCTACTCCCACCTGGACGAGGAGAGCTCAGAGTCTTCGTCTCAGACCACGGCGCTGAACGCGGATAGGCCCTGGCCGAGACCCAAGATCTTCATCTGTTACTCCAGTAAAGACTGTCCCAAACATCTCGCTGTCATCCAGAGCTTTGCCTTCTTCCTGCAGGACTTCTGCGGGTGTGAGGTGAGGCTTTGCCTTTGTGTATTAAAATGTATGTGCAAAAACACTGGTGTTCAAAAGTTTGAGGTCATTAAAACCAAGTCATTTAGAGTCAGAGAACAGGTTTGTAATGTGTGCGGATGACGCCTCCTAGTGGCAGAAGAAAGATTGGTAACTCACATTATCCCACAGATATTAATCCAGATGTCTACATGAAATAATATATGTATCCTATTTACTTTATGAATACGTGTTTCTGGTTAGGTGCATGACAGTAAAATAATTATATAATTCTTTATTGATTTGTTTATTTTTATTATTATTAATAATATTAAATGTTCATTAAAATTTACAAAGGTATTACAAAAGTTTTTTTATTGATTAGTTTTAATTTTCTCATTTAAAAAAATTATAAAAACTGTGAGAAAATGTTTTGAATATTTGTATTAATATTAAGCCTAGTAGTAATGCATATTTTTATTTGACAGTAAAATAGTTAAATATTTATTTATTGATTAGTTTATTATTATTAATAATAATAATAATAATAATAATAATAATAATAATAATATTATTAAATGCTTGTTACAGTGTACAATAGTATTATTACTATATATACTATATATATATATATTTGATTAGTTTAGTTTTTCTTATTTAAAAAAAGATAAATTATGAATAATATTTTGAATATTAATATTTTTTAATATTAGTAAGAGTAGTAAATATTTTTATTTGACAGTAAAATAGTTATATATTTCTTTATTAATTAGTTTAGTTTTTCTTATTTAAAAACATTATAAATTATGATAAAATATTTTTAATTTGGAATATTATTATTTTGTTAATGTTAGTACTAGTAGTAAATCTTTTTATTTGACAGTAAAAGTTATATATTTCTTTATTGATTAGTTTATTATTATTATTAATATTATTAAATGCTACGCTAGATTTATGATACACTATAATAAATATTTTGAATATATATATATATATATATATATATATATATATATATATATATATATATATATATATATATATATATATATATATATATATATATTCTCTGAGGATTAATCTGACTACGTGTGTGTGTGTGTTTGACTATAATAAATATTTTGAATATATATATATTCTCTGAGGATTAATCTGACTACGTGTGTGTGTGTGTGTGTGTGTGTTTGAATGTGCAGGTGTCTCTGGATCTCTGGGAGCACCTGGAGATCTGTAAGGAGGGTCAGATGGCCTGGCTGAGCCGGCGTATCGATGAGGCTCACTTCATCATCACCGTCTGCTCCAAAGGTCTGAAGTATTACGTAGAGAAGAGACACCGTAAGGGCAAGGCCACATCGAAGGAGAACAACCGAGAGCCGTGCGCAGCCGGAGATGCCGGCGGAAACAGCCGGGATCTGTTCATCGTGGCCACAGCCATAATCTCAGAGAAACTCAAAGAGGTTCACCAGAAGTCTTCCGACCTCTCGCGCTTCATGGCCGTGTACTTCGACTACTCTCATGAGAGCGACGTGCCGACTTCACTCAGCCTGGCGCCGAAGTTTAAACTAATGGACCAGCTGCCGCAGCTCTTCGCCCGACTCCACTCCCGCCAGCTCAGCCTGACCGACCGTGAACCACAGCCACCCAACGTCAGCAAACGCAACTACTTCCGCAGCAAATCGGGTCGCTCGCTGTACGTGGCCATCTGCAACATGCTCCAGTACATCGAGCAGGAGCCCGACTGGTTCGAGAAGCAGCTCATGCCGCCGCCGCCGCCCAACAAACGTGCCATTCCACCTCCCGATTCGGGGCTCGTCCTGAACGAGGTCAAACTAAAACATCCCTCAGAGAGCGACTGCCCGGTGAGGAGCAACGTCCTGATCCTGCCGGCGACGCCGGGACTGTCGCTGAGTTTGTCGCAGGAGGAACTCGGGGAGGGATCATCAAGTCAGGATGTGGGTTCGTCCAGGCCGGTTCTTCACATGGACGGATCCGCCAGTCCGCCGGAGATGCCCAGAGACTCTGGGATCTATGATTCATCCGTGCCCTCGTCTGAACTCTCCATCCCGCTGATGGAAGGACTCTCACCGGATCACGCCGACAACTCGTCTCTGGCCGACAGCGTGTCCTCCTCCTCGGGACTTGGTAGGAATTTAGCATATTTAATTGTATAATTTAACATTTAGTTTTAGGATAATATTGCTTTTTTTAAATGCAATATCATGCCAACCTTCTTACCAGTTTGTTGATAAAAGAGGAGATTTAAGGTTTCTCAGAGGTTTTCCACCAAAATAAAAGCTCTGTACTTTAATGTTTGAAAGCAAAGAAATTAATTCAGCCATAAATATTAGTTATTTTACGGCTGTTCTGTAAAATAAAATTATTATTATTATTATTATTATTAATAAATATTAAATTTTACATTACAGTAGTATTATTGCAATAGTAATATTTTTTATTGAATAATTTTGTAATTTAAATGCTAAAATGAAATATTTTTATTATTGTTTTTAATAATAATAGTAATAATTAATATACTCATTTTTATTTTACACTACAATAGAAAAATGTAACTAATTAATAAAGAAATACAGTACTATTGCAATTATACTAATTTCAGTAATGATAATAAAATGAAATAAAAATATTATTTTTAATAATGATACTAATATTTATTATTATTATTATTATTACACTATTGTAGATTTGTTGAAATAGTAATATTTATTGATTTAATTTTGTAATTAAAATGCTAAAATAAAAGCAAGTTATTAACACTACAGTAGTATAATTGCAATAGTAATATATTTCTTTATTAATTAGTTTATTTTTTCTCATTTAAATAGCGATAAAATTAAATATTATTTTTAATATTAATACTAATATTATTATTATTTAATTTTTTTTTTTTACATAATAGCAGTATTATTGCAATAGTAATATGTCTATTAATTTTGTAAATGAAATGCTAATATAAAATATTTTGAATATTATTTTTATATCATATTTAATAATAGTAATAATTATTATTAATAAATACTTTTTTATTTTATTTTACACTACACTAGAAAATTTAAACTAATTAATAAATAAATATATTACTATTGCAATTATACTTTAAATTATAAATATTTTTAATAATAATACTGCTATTTATTATTATTATTATTTTGTAATTTTACATTACAGTAGTATAATTGCAATAGTAATATTTCTTTATTGAATAATTTTGTAATATAAATGCTAAAATAAAATATTTTGAATATTATTGTTTTTAATAATAATAGTCATAATAATAATTATTAATAAATAATTATTTTTATTTTACACTACAATAGATTAATTGCAATAGTCATATATTTATTTATTGATTAATATTAAAATTGGACATTTTTTGAATTGTAATAGTAAATTAAATATTATTTTGAATATTATTATTATTATTATATAGTGTATAGTGAATCTGATCACATGCCTGTTCGTAGATTTGTCCTGAATTCAAACGCATCTGTTCTGGATGGTTAATATTAAATGTGGTAGTGCTTTCAGCTGCTAGTTAGATTGTAGTATACACTGTTTAACACATATTACCATACTTGCATTGCTGTAAATGATTCCAACAGTTTTGCTTCTGTCATGACTTTTTTTTTTTTTTTTTCTAAAAACAGCAGTTTTAAATCCATTCTGAGGATTTTCTCTCACGTTGTGACAAATCTTATGCAAGTAAATGCAGATACACTTTTGCTGCAGTTCCAGCCCGTTGACGCTCGTGTGTGTGTGTGTGTGTGTGTGTGTTTTCTGTTGACAGGAGACGAGGAGCCCCCTGCTGTCAGCTCACTGCACTGCGCAGGACACACCATATGCAAGGCTGAGCTCCATCACAACATCCATCCCAGTGAAGGACTCATAGCCGCAGCCTCCACCTAGTGGCCTTTAACTGAACTTGCATCGCCACTTTAAATTCTATACATGCCACTGACTTGGACAAGCTGCCAACGAGTCTTAAAATCCCTTCATCAGGGAATATATTTGACGGACTAGATCTTAAGGGATTGGACATTGCAGTGTCTGAAAACTGCAGGCGCGTTGTTTGCCGAGGCGCTTTTTAACCAAAGTGGTTGTGTACTAGGTATGCAACTGTGTTTGTGTTTGCATTACAGCTGTGTATGTTACTACATAAACCACATCGTCAAAAGACCCTCTAGCCTTAAATGGGTCTCCAGTGCCGTGAAGCTGTGGATACTGAAAGCGAGAGTCGTTTAACATGTCATTTCACTTTAATTTATTGCATTAACTGGCCTACGTTGTGTGGGATAACATGTGGTGCTCACTGCAGACGTGTGTAGATCAGCACTTTGTGTTCGTCACATCAGCCCTGGGATCGTTTCACTAAACGCTCGGTTTTAGACGCATATCAAGAGCTTTTTAATGATTTTATGCCTTTATTTTTTTAAATGGATTTTAAACGCATAAACAGATTAGCTTAGGTCTAATGTTTGTTTATGGCAAAGGGAAGTACAAGCTAAAAAACTGAGATGTGCCATTTTGTTAACTTTATGAAACTGTTTTATTTGTGTACTCTTTTATCCAGGTTTTGTACAGGTTTTATTAGAATATTAGAAGTGATTTCTACATTATATAAGCTTTGTACTGTTTTATAGTACTCTAATGTAGGAGATACGACTTAATAAAACTAAGATTTATATGCATTGTGACCTGAGTTTTAACTTAAGTGTTTCAGGCAAAAATACACATACTTGAATAATCTCAGGATGGTAAAAGAATATACAACGGGCTTTGTTCAAAAGAACATATTCTTACTATGTACACAGTATATGCATAGAAAATGGCATATAATGAAGAAGTTTGAAATCTCCAGTGACATATATATATATATATATATATATATATATACCAATTAGGCATAACATTATGACCTAATATTGTGTTGGTCCCCCTTTTGCTGCCAAAACAGCCCTGACCCGTCGAGGCATGGACTCCACTAGACCCCTGAAGGTGTGCTGTGGTATCTGGCAACAAGATGTTAGCAGCAGATCCTTTAAGTCCTGTAAGTTGAGAGGTGAGGCCTCCATGGATCGGACTTGTTTGTTCAGCACATCCCACAGATGCTCGATTGGATTGAGATCTGGGGAATTTGGAGGCCAAGTCAACACCTCAAACTCGTTGTTGTGCTCCTCAAACCATTCCTGAACCATTTGTGCTTTGTGGCAGGAGCATTATCCTGCTGGAAGAGCCACAGCCACCAGGGAATACTGTTTCCATGAAAGGGTGTACATGGTCTGCAACAATGCTTAGGTAGGTGGTATGTGTCAAAGTAACATCCACATGGATGGCAGGACCCAATGTTTCCCAGCAGAACATTGCCCAAAGCATCACACTGCCTCCGCCGGCTTGCCTTCTTCCCATAGTGCATCCTGGTGCCATGTGTTTCCCAGGTAAGCCACGCACACGCACCCGGCCATCCACGTGATGTAAAAGAAAACGTGATTCATCAGACCAGGCCACCTTCTTCCATTGCTCCGTGGTCCAGTTCTGATGCTCTGTTGGCGCTGCCAGCGGTGGACAGGGGTCAGCATGGGCACCCTGACTGGTCTGCAGCTATGCCGCCTCATACGCAACAAACTGAGATGCACTGTGTATTCTGACACCTTTCTATCAGAACCAGCATTAACTTCTTGAGCAATTTAAGCTCCAGTAGCTCGTGTGTTTAATCGGACCACACGGGCCAGCCTTCGCTCCCCACGTGCATCAAAGAGCCTTGACCGCCCATGACCTTGTCGCCGGTTCTCCACTGTTCCTTCCTTGGAGCACTTTTGATAGATACTGACCACTGCAGACCGGGAACACCCCACAAGAGCTGCAGTTTTGGAGATGCTCCAACCCAGTCGTCTAGCCATCACAATTTGGCCCTTGTCAAACTCACTCAAATCCTTACGCTTGCCCATTTTTCCTGCTTCTAACACATCAACTTTGAGGACAAAATGTTCACTTGCTGCCTAGTATATCCCACCCACTAACAGGTGCAGTGATGAAGAGATAATTAGTGGTATTCACTTCACCTGTCAGTGGTCATAATGTTATGCCTGATCGGTGTATAACATATGCATATATATGTAATCAGGGGTGTTGGACTGGGGGTAAAACCAGTACTGATTACCAGGGCCCTAAGGGGAGAGAGGGCCCTTGAAAATCTGGAATATATTTTAACTTGGAACATGGGGGCCCATCAGGACTGCCTATGCATAGGGCCCGGGATCTTGTGCTACGGCCCTGTATTTAATAGAGGTGATTTAAAAACTTGTCTTGGCCTCTCGTGTGTTGAGCTCAAACCACACAGCCCTGTAATCTGGAGAGTGCTGGAACCCCAGTGATGTGAAGACCTTGTAGGAAGTGTCATTTTCCTCCTCCACGAAGCAATACACAGGATGTCCTCGCTCCAGCAGGTGTTTGGCCATCATAGACACCAGTAACTTGGCGTGGCCTTTACGTCTGTGTTGTGGTAACGTATAGAGTAAACCAAGAGCAGCGTGTTGGTTCACAAGCAGCCAAGAGACAGGCTCAGTGCCGCCCTCCTCGATCACACACAGTGAAGGATTATGGGAGATGTAGTTCAGCACTGAGTTAAAGCTGTTACTGTCTCCTCCGTACTTCCATGTGCTGTTCACCAGATGCGCGTGAGCTGCGCTGAGCGGAGAAAACCTCAGACCTGCAGAACTGAAAGCAATAAGAAAATGGCAACTATTAAAACAAGGAAAATTTAACAAGACTCTGTGCAAGAAGGTGGTATTGGAAAAATTTCAATGTTCCCTTTTACTGTTGTTCCTATTTTCTTGGAAACAATAAAATGTGCTAACTTCATTTAGAGAATCCAGGGAATAATAAAAAAAGGCAATTCTGACTTTATTAGACTATATATTACTATATATATATTAATAACAATTCTGAAAAATTTAATCATAATTATGACATAAAAAAATCGAAATTAAGACACTCAAATCATAAGCTAATAAAGTCGAAGCTATGATTTAAAAAGTCATAATTATGAGTCAAAATGACATACTAAATTGAAATAATGATATACCAAGTCATAATTATGATAGGAAGTCAAAACTGTTATGACAATAATTATGACAAAAATTGAAATGACATATTAAAATGATAACATAGCTCGAAGTTACAACGTCATATTTATAAGAAAATCTAAATTAACATATCAAGTCTTAATTATGAGATGAAAAGTCGAAATTATGACATTAAGTGATAAGAAAATGACGTATGACAAAAAGTCATAATTATGACATAAAAAGGTGAAGTGACATGACATAAGTTTAAATTACATATTTAATGTAATTTAATGTAAAATGACATTAAAAAGGTCATAAGTGTCGAAATTGACACGTCATATTTATGATGAAAAGTCGAAATTATGACATACTAAGTAATAATTATGACATAAAAAGTGACATGACAAAAAAAGTTAAAATGACATACTAAATCATAACTATATGAAAAGTAGAAATTTATGACATATTAAAGGTGCACTATGTAACTTTTCCGTCTGCTGGAGGTCGCCTATTCAAAACAAAGGCGTAGTTTGATGACGCCTAGTTTGAGCGCAGAATCTCGGGACATGTGGTCTTCACCTCACAGCCGGTGGGAAAGAATCGGGATAGGACTCAGGCAGAAATCATGTTCATGGATGGGATTATTAACGTTACTGTAGTATGAAGCAGAGCAGGACCGAGTGTTGTGGGAGCTGAGCAAGGCCGCTGGAGCGATTGCACAACACACGCCTCGCGAGCAGCGGGACTTTTATTATGCCACAGTCGCCGGCGCCATTTCCGCTTTTCCGGTCATGAGTATGAGGTAACGCAGCTCTGTTTATCATATTAGATACATTTGAGTGTGTTGAAAATGATGTTATGGTGTTACTCAGTGCGTTCGCTCGGTGGCTGCTATGACACTAATTGCACACTGCGGTCAGAGGGTACCGAACCGTGGCTAAACGCAGATATGACGCCATGACGACTCCTTCACACGTCCCGGTTCCTTGGTTAAAATAGCAATTTCCTCACGATTTACAAATAGTTAGAAACATTTGGGATATTGTAAGTACTCAACTGAACAAAATATATAACACTGGCCTAGTGGTTTGTGGATATTTTACTGAAAAAATGTACATATTGCAGCTTTAATACATATTTACAAGAAGAAAATCTAAATTGACACATCAAGTCATATAATTGTGAGATTATGACATAAGTTGAAATATGTCATAAATCATAATTATGACAAAAAGTCATGCTTATGACAGTGATAATTCTGAATGTTTGTCTGTGTTGGTGAAGAGGATCATTTGTACCTGTTGTTAAACTGCAGCTGGTTTACGTCCTGCAGCAGGAACACATTCATCACTGCTTGCTTTTTCCAAGGAAGTCCATGTTGATCCGCAAACTCCTGAGCCGCTTCTAAATGCCTGATGTCAATCCCTGTATCAGCCAGCAGGTTAGTGCATGCTTCATTTACAGGAGTCAGCGAATAGAGAGTGTGTGTGTGTGTGTTTGTGTGTACCTGCCAATAATGTGAACGAGTCCTTATTGATCACACCAGGAGTGTCCAGAATCTTCCTCAAGCTGGCTTTGCTCCTCGAGTAGATGCTGTATATGTTGAAATCTCCTTCTCGATCATTTGTGCCCTGCAACAATTATGGTTTTACATATGCTTTGCTTTGACTACAGTAAATCATACATTTGTGAAATGGTTTTACCTGAACTTTCGGTTTGCAAACAATGACAGTGAAATCTGGCCACTGGTCTGCGATGACCTGCAGATTGTGAGGTTTCCCTCTGTTGATGTTGAAAATACAGCCATAAACCTGGAAAACAAGGCGTTATTGACAGCTGCTGCTCTTGAGGAAGTCAAACTAGAAGCATTGTATCAGTATAAAGCAAAATACTTCACCACACCTTGATGGACTCAGGGAAAAACTGCTTTAAAACGCTCTCAGCCTGTTTGAGTTCCTCTATCCCGAGAATGATCATCTTGTGCCGTTCAGACGCTCAGTGAAATCACAAGATTTGTACCAAGTAATGATCCAAGAAGTGCCTCACGGATTATAGCCAGTAAAATGGTGGTAAGAAGTGGATCATTTCTATCAAATATTAACTTACATGCTGTTTAAACCAAAGTGGTTTGCATGTGTTTATTTGTGCTCATGAGATAAATGCGCTCAACTAGCCTCCACCCGGATTATACCGGTCAGACTGGTTTGGTTTGGTCATTTTGGGCACTCAGGAACCAGTTTACACCATGCATTGGTAAAGCTGTTTTCGTCCAGTCTTTTTGAGCAGGAGATATTCTGGACTGCTCAGCATCGGGTCCTAGTCTGGTCATGTGACCTGGCAGATGATGTACACACACATCACTGCAGCTGCAGTGAAGAACATGAAAATATGAGATGGCTGTGATGGTCTGCGACAGAAAGCTTTGTGTGTGATGAGTCAGTGAGTTGAGCTCAAGCATGAGCGTCTCTCCATCAGCAGGATGCAGAAACACTAGAAGCTTTTGCATTGAGTAGTAAATAGAGGTGTGTGTTAAACCGTCAGGGTGAGAGCTGTATTTTATGACTTAATGTTTCCACCCTCATACGGATACACCTAGATGATTCTGACTTTGCTTTTGTTCCCACAGACTCTCAACCTGCCAGGATGGTTTGCATTCTGCCCCTCTTTGCGTCCGTTTTCTCAGCTCTTATTGTTACAGGGGATGGCATGAAACAAAACTACAGCCGTAATGTCATTAACGTGGCAGATTTTGCCATGAACTACCACAATCGCATGAGTAGCTACCCGTATGCCTTTAAAGTGGTGGATATCATATCAGACGTGGCTCAGGTAAGTGTCATGTTCTTCAGGTGACACACAGATCCTTTACTCTGATGGATTTTCTGATAATGTGTTTGTTGCAGCTGTATCCCCCTGCACGGGTCAAATACATGTTACAGATACAAGCAGCTCAGACCATCTGTGAGAATCAGGCCCGTGTGAATCTGACAGACTGTGCTGTGCAGTCTAACGCAGAGGTGAGAAATAATATCTAATGATAATTCACAGTTTGTGTTTTCTTGTGTTGGGATGCATTTTAAGGATATAGAAGATTTTTTTGATACAAGTGAAGAGCGCTACTACATAAATGTAACATTTTCTGGTTATGCACATATATTTTAGGCACGTGCAGTTTGAACCCCAGTGTAAATGTTAATATATACTATTTGCATTTTGGACAATGCAATGCAATAATGAAATAATGCAATAATGCAAAAATGCAATGAAATAATGCAATAATGCAATGATGAAGCAATGCAATAATGAAATAATGCAATGAAATAATGCAAAAATGCAATGAAATAATGCAATGCAATAATGCAATAAAATAAGGCAATGAAATAATGCAATGAAATAATGCAAAAATGCTATGAAATAATGCAATGCAATAATGAAATAATGCAATGAATTAATGCAATGAAATAATGCAATGAAATAACGCAATGCAATAATTAAATAATGCAATGCAATAATTAAATAATGTAATGTAATGCAATATTTTTTCATGTAATTAAATGTGTAATTGAATTTATGTGAATCATTTTCGCATGCATTTTGATTAAAATGTGAATATATAAATATATTATATGTAGATTTCTTGTTTCCCCTGTTTTCTCAGATCATGACCTGCTCCTTCACTGTCCTTGCAGTGCCAGGAAACGACTACATCCCCAAACGAATGCTGTCAGATCATTGTGTCTGAGAATTATTATGATGAAGAGGTGTTTCTTAATGTATGCCTCATTATATAGTTTGTGGCATGTTATTGTGCATCACTATCAGTGGTTTATAATATTTTTGAAGCATAACCTGCATGTCATTTTCAGGCTGCACTTACTTTAAAGCCTGTATTTCTCTTCGAGTAACATGGATTCAGTCTTGTCAAAAAATAAATCAAATGCAAATGAATTGTCTCATAGTAAGCCTTGAATCTTTTGTCTTTAACTGTATTTTAAGGATTTAACATATTTGTATTTTATCAGGCTAATAATACAGACATTTTTAAGAAACCAGGAATATTGTTGTCTAAGTTTAAAATGTATATAAACTACCAGCATATGGTTTGGGATGACGTGAGGGTGAGAAATTATGACATATTAATTTTCTTTTAAAATAACACAGAGACGCTGCTCTTCTGTGACTTTTATTTTGGAATGACTGAAGTTCAGTTTGACTCTGAGTGAGTTCAGCTGCACAAACCTCAGGAGAGGATTTAACACCCGTGTGATCTGGTGAGATGTGTGTTTTATAATATTTACCATGTTTATGCACTAATTTCAACATAAATAAGAAAAGTGAAGTGTTTTCCGATATTTATGATACACAGATAGCAAGTGTCTCATTTGTAGACATATGTTGCACATGACAGGTGTTTTGCTGCTGTATAATTTGGGTCCAAGAATTGACAGTGCAGATGCCGCTATAATATTATTTTTTCTTTTGCCATAATGATGAAGTGATGAAAAATATAGCTGCAAGCAGCGATGACAGGCTCAAGACTCTGTGCCATCGCAACCCCAGAGGCTTTAGGGAGACTGTGCATGACAGGCATATGAGACTCTTCAAGTTTCCCTTTTCTGACATTACTTTATCCATCCCTCGCCATGGCAACACCGTTTGAGATATCCAATATCCATTCACAATTTAGCATTTCTAATATATTGTCATCATGTTGAAAAAGTTTGGTGTGAATCATATAAACTCGCTAGGAGAATTCAGAGCCTGGTTTTTCAAAAACCCACATTCAAACCAAAATATCTGACTTCCTGTTGGTTGGAGCTAATGACTGTAAATTAGAAAGAATTAGTTTGGTGACTGTAGGTAAAACTAACCCCCCACTTTTGTCAAAAGGTGGCGCTATAGAGCCTCTCCTCCACTCCCATTTCTAAGGCTTTGCTCATGTCTACTGGAAGACAACTCTAATGTGTGTGTCGAGTTTCATGCAATTTGAAGCATGCTAAGAGACTCAAAAACACCCAAGAATATTATTAAAGTTGACGTGTTGCCATGGCAACATTATTTAAGATATCAAGAATGCTTTCACAGGCCTGCATCTGCCATGTTTTGACATTATACTGATGAAGTTTGAAACAAATTGGGTAAAAATAAGAGGGTGATTTCAAAGCATTTGGCCCGACCTGTGTGCACATTTTCAAGAGTTTTTGAGCATGTTAAGGGCCCCAAAAGCCCCCAAAACCTTGAAAAAATAATAATAATAATAATCCTAAAGAAAACAATAGGGCCTCTGCCCTTTCAGGGCATGAGCCCTAAAAACACAGCAGTATCTTAGGGAAATTCATGGAAAGACAAATACTGCTGCAAAAAAAACAACAAAAAAACACTGCAGAAGTTATTTTTTGTTTTCAGTTTATTGCATAAATGGGGAAAAAAATTAAGGCAAAAGTCTCTAGAAAATGTAAACACATAACAGCATACACACTGCATAACCAAAAGTATTCTTAAATGAAAACAAGCCTCAACAGTTGTAGCATCACAGGCAACATGCCTTTCAACTGGGTGAATGTAAAAAGATTGTCACGATATGAGACTGTTTCATATATAATAAATATTCAAAAGTAATTAATGCCTGTACATGATCGACTACATGACTGCACATGACACTTTTACTTCTGAACCCAGAAGAGATACACTCGTTTTTGGACCAATTGAAAATCCAGTTCCCAAGACTTTGACCTCCACCCCATCCAGACCAGCAGAAACACCTGTATCAACTCCAAGGCCCAATTTCAGACCAACCGGACCGGCTTTAGCCGATGCGCTGGCAATTTCAGCCCGAGCCATTGCTCCGACTCCAACCACACTGGCTTCAGCACCAGCTGAGGCATTGGGACCTTTCGCTTCGGCCTCGAATACACTGAATTCAGCACGAGCTCGTCCAACTCCTGCTTCTGCATAGGCTCCAGCCTTGGGAATCCTCTTTCCTGGTTGGTTTTCAAAAGCTACCGCATAAGTTCCACTTCGAGCATAGTTGTTTTCTGCATAGGCGCTTCCTGGTCTGTCAAATGTGTCAATCATATTTATCGAGTCGATCGCATCAACTTTAACTGAGGCAAGTTGCACCCTAGCCTTTTTTGTACCACCCCTTTTGTTTTTCCCTGTTGCCTTCTGTGCTCCTATCCTTCGCTGTTTCTCAAGAGTTTCGTTACATTCTTCATCTGCAAATAAAACAAATGAGCTTTAATGCAGTGCAAATAGCTTTATATGAATTTATGCCATTTCACACTGAATATTAGAACATTGTGAATATTGATTTTACTCAACCCTGCAAGTTCTGTATTTATTATGATTTATTCCACACAATCCTCCACACAACATAGCTTGAATTGTCCAAAAGAAATCTTAAAATAAAGTAAGTGTTTTTTTGCATCTTCATAATATGTTAGTAGTAATATATTTGTATATATATATATATATCTCAATGTATTTTTATTCAATAAACACATCTGAAGTGTCTTTATTAAACAACAAATATGAGTTAACATAAATTATTTAAATATATATATTATATATATATATAAATCTGAAGTGTCTTTATTAAACAAAAATAGAGGCTATATTGAGTTGCATTAAAAAATATATATATATATATATATATATATATATATATATATATATATATATATATATATATATATACTACATCACGCGTTCTGAGCTTTTATAAGCATCACGTTACCGTACGAATGGAACGGATCAATTATCTGCGCAACATGACTGAAGCCCGGTTTATTTAAAGTCCTCATGAAATCAAATTCAATCGTATTTACTTTGTTAACACACATTACAGGTCTGGAATGACTATCCCTTTCCGATGACGGCAGTTTGACGGCTTGGGTTTGAATATCCTTAACCACTCCCCTCCAACCGTTTAGATTAATATGAATATGTGCTGCTCTTTCCTCTCAATAACAAAATAAACACACAGAGAGAAACAGCAGTTCAGAAACATCAGGGCCCGTATTTATCAAGCCTCCGAGAATTACTCACAAGAACACTGCTTTGAATTGAATTAGGAGTAAAAAAATTCTTGGCTCAAAGCTGCGCTTAAAAGTTAGTTATCAAGCATCTCAGTCATACTTTAGGTGAAGTGTAGGACTAAATCTTAAATGTCAGTCTTAGAGATGATTTACGACACTTTGCTGTGCCACAAACAGGATTTTGGATGACGGCATAGGCATGGACCAATCACTGAATAGATTTCCATATTTATGAATATTTCCAGATAAATTCACATTGAATGGTGAAATTCTTAAGAGGAGTTTACATTCAACACACAATAAAGAATTTTCAAGAGAATACATTATGATATACACATTGGAAATGAAAGATTAACACGTTTTCCACCATGTCTTACACTTATAAATTTTAAACCGGTGTGCTAATAACTAACCTGCCTATATATAGGCTAGATTTTATGATACAATCCAAAAGAAAACCGAATTGGTGGGAGGAAGAAGCGCTACTGCTTGCTGAATTAGTCGAACAGTGGAAACATGCTATAAAAGGCAAGTTCAGCCCAACATTAACCAGCGCTGAAAAAGATGATGCCTGCTCTGCTCATCGTCAAACATTTCAAAAACATTCTCCTTCTCCTAAAAGATTTGCGCACATCTCTGTCTCCTCAGTGCCATCACAAGCCCCTACTGGCAACTCCTAACCACTTGAGAGACCTCTCGAGCTGTCTTAAATAACTGGGAGAGTAAGAGTGATTCTTAGCTTTAAGTAATTTGATAACTTGCGTTTATACTTAAGTTTGAAAGTTGTAAATTTCATGAATTCTCAGCACTTAAGACTAAAATAGCACTTTGAGAAGCTTTATAAATACGGGCCCTGATCATAGAGATGTGGATATGATCCAGCTCTGAGATTCATCGGCATCATGTCGACAGATGAGCTCATTAAAATCACACTGTTGTGATAGTTTGATTATGAAGTATATGTGAGACTAGACCAGGGGTGGTGAACTCCGGTCCTGGAGAGCCACAGTCCTGCAGAGTTTTGCTTCAACCCTAATCAAGTTCATCAAGGTCTGAAGGGTTACTAGGAAGCTACAGGCAGGTGAGTTTTATCACACGTCACATCCTTTTGATTTTCCCGGCAAAAACGACCCGAGTCCTTCACCTTAAAAAAAATAAGTCTACAGGCTTTCATAGACAAACTAGGAAGTCGGGAAGGACTCGTTTTTTAAGTTTTGTTACAAGCTGTTCACACATTGGCAATAAAAAAAGCGATTAATACATGGAAATTCTTACATTTAGCCCTTTAACACATTTTAATGAAAGCATATAGTAAAAAAACCTGGAAATAAACTAAAGTTGGATGAAAATCCAAAAAGAAATGCTGTTATATAAATGAGTAAGAAAAACAAATTCAGCAGGAGGAGACAGAGACAGTTTTGTTCATGTATTGATAAAGGTTATCTATTGTATGTTTTATTATCTTATTTTATTAATTACGTGGCCCTTTATTTTAAATATATTCTATATTTCCTTTTCTTGTCATTATTTGTTTTGTGTAAAACTGTACATCACAATATTCCTCATTTAAATAATGATAATGTTTATGATAAGGGGCGTGACATTTCCAAAACACGCTCAAAGAGGTTGACCAATCACAACACTGGTCCAGCCGACCAATCGGAGCACATTGCGCTTTTCAGAAGGAGGGGCTTCACAGAGACACTGGTAGGAGATGTGCTGCAACAATGTAAAATATAATAATGTATTTTTTGAACATTCATGCATGAAAACCTATTTTTTTATTCAGACAATAAAATGTGATTTTGTAACAATGTATTTTTAAACAAATGTAATATCCTTCACGTTATTAATGTTTTTACTCTATATTTGTGCAGTGTCAAACAACAACATTATTATGTTTCAAAATCACATTTTATTGTCTGGGGTCTCTGTAGGACCCTGAACATCCTGAGTGTGACTTCTTTCATGGTAACATTCAACCAGATATCGTTCCAGTTGATGTTTTTGTTTGTAGAGCTAGCAAGAGCTGTGAACCACCACATCAAGTCTCATGCCATTTAGATGAAGGGGGAAAAAATGTATTTCAGCAAATGTCGTTAGAGGTCAAAAAGACCCCAAATAGCTTATAAGGGTTAGGACAACCATGTGCAGCTCATAGACAACCTGGAAATATTAGGGAATTGCTGGAATTGTGATTTAAAATAAATGAATAATTGAAAATGAATAATTTCAATAGTGAATACATATTTTATTTGAGTTCTAGCTCACTTTTAAAAGGCTAAACATTTGTTTGGATATTTGTTAGTATTCATGCAAATAATTTAAATATATATTGTAAAATATTACAAATGGAATACATTTTTTTTACTCATTATACAATAACCACAGTCAGATAACTAAATGGGTATTGATTGGTCAACTATTGAAACCCTGTAAACACGATGGTAATATGTTGCATGCATTTGTTGGTCCAGCACGTCCCATAGATGATCAGTTGGATTAAGTGAGCATTGCAATGAAGGGGTGTACGGGGTCTGCAACAGTAGGTGGTACGTGTCAAAATAACATGTCAGGACCCAAGGTTTCCCAGCAGAACATTGTATGGAGCATGACACTGCCTTCGCTGGCCTGCCTTCTTCCCATGGTGCATCCTGCATCTCTTCCCCAGGTAAATGACACACACACCCTGATCTTAAAGAAGCGTGCATCAATGAGCCTTTGGGGTGTTATCTTATCTAATAACCACTAGATAAAATCAAGATACATTTTTGTTGTTGCTATATGGACCACGTTGACCAGAGTGATGTAGAAGTTTTGACTGCAAAGCTTACACTGGTGACGTACCTGAGAGAAAACAGATGTCACGTTAAGTGATATAATTTTTAACAGTAAGAAAAAAGCTTGTTGTTTTGCAGAACATCACAGTTATATGGTATGAGAAGAGCAAGGCCTGTAGTTAGGGATTACTTGTCATTTAAGAAAAATTAAGGGGGGCGTTTCCCCCACTCTACCCTAAGAGACGCCAATCCGGTGAAGGGTACAAAAGTACAAAACATTAGATTTTCCATGGAATACAGTGAAGGCCGTCATGAGCAAGTGCAAACCACAGACCGTAGTCAGATTAATGTTTGTCAATGAAAATGAAAACGCTGTAAAGGATAGAAGTACAGTGTATTCAATGGATTCTAGTTTAACAAAATGCCAGTTCATCGTTCTAAAAAAAAAAACTTTCAATAAACAAAAAATCCATAAAACAGTTTTGAAAGTTATATTTTGGTGAATTTTGAAAATGATGTGATAGTACCTATATAGAGTGCATGCCTTCCACTAAAAAAAATACATATTTTTTGATGCTGTTCACTTTATTTATTTATTTATTTTGATGCGACACCATTGTATCAGGTTTCTGGTTCAGATGTGATTGCTTCATGTTAATTCAACTTGAAACGGTTACTCTTTGATAACTTGATGTTTTCAGTTTAAAAGAACATTTTTCAATCAAGTAACCCAATGGTAGTTCTTATTCATATTTATACATATTTTTTAAAGTGTCATTAATGTAAAATACTAAATCTATTTCAAATTTAGTTGAATAACCGACAAACCGATGACAGACAAATCAGAATCCTACATCACTTAAGAATCACTTAAGCATATGAATATTATGGGGTGTGTGTGTGTGTGTGGGGGGGAGGGGGGGGGGAGGGGGGGGTAAGGGTTCAACATGATAATAATTAGGGATCAGCCTAATTATACTTGGGGGGGAAAAGTAATTTAAATATTTTCAAAAGTTTCAAGCGTTTTAAAACGTTTGCTGCATGGTTAAAGTGCGCTATCATATTAGTCAGAATTGCGTTATAGCCTATACGATTTTATTCTGTTTTTCTCATTGCAGGAGCGTGATGTGACGATATGTGAAAACTCATGTTCTGTTGTCTATGATGTGTGCATGTGTAAAACATGTAAATAACAAAAAAAACGTTAATGGGTCACAGACATTTTTCATGAAAATTAGGAATTGCACATCCCTAATAATAAGAAAACAATAGCTAGGTGTTATTATTAGCACTTTTCCAAGTCAAAGACCGTTTTTATAAATATGAACATTGGCGTGTATTTTAGCGTAGGCTACACACAATCTAAGATCAAATCTGTGCATAAGCACGTTTCATAAATGAGGCACAGGCCTATAAAAACATGAACGCCTGCAGCTGCATTTTTAGGCTGTATATCAGAAATGGGCTTGTACTAGCCTATATGTTGACTAAGTTTGGCTGAGTGGTCTGCTTAACAAGCTGTTTGCTCCACCGCTCCCATTTGTAATGTACAAATGTAAAAAGAAAACAGAAAAGAAAGAAAAAGAAGAAGAAAATTAGGCCAAAATAAATAATAACAACCGCGAATTAGTCATCAACTTCAGTACAAGGGTAAAACAGATATGTGTATGAACAATCATGGATTACAATGCTTAATCACTCTTTGTAGCCTATTTGTATTGCAAGTCCAGTTTTAATTCAGCAAGGCATAGATCTTCCGTTACTCACAAACACTTGTAGTTCATTGAGCGCCATGCTGCACTGTGATGTCATGATCCACACATTCTTATAGAACGTTGATGAGTATACATTTGAGTGCAAAGGTATTATGCATTTTGTAGCGAGTCGGCGAGTGATCGTGAGTACGCTTTTTATACAGGGTTTGGGGATTTGAATTTTAATACATATTTTCATAACTCAGAGAAGAATCTGCTTAAACAATAGAATGTTATTGACTCGATGCACGATAATTAAATAGGCATGATATAGCTACACAGTGTTGATTTATGTGGAAAGTTTTCGGGGAGGCTGATATGTAAATCAATACCAATAAAATTGGGTTTGATTTTTTTTTTTTTACATATTTGTTGATAATTATGCTCCCATACACATATGATATCCTCCTACATTATTGATATTCTCTCTCAAACACAACACGTTGCAGTAACTTAGGCCTATATTAAATCAAATCCCACAGTGCCAAATACAGAGTACGACCATTTTAAACATTTATTTACAAATGGAGAGCCACATAGACGTTATTTTGTCTTTGCGAGGAATTCCAACACTCCTAAATTAAGATAAATTATTTTATGGACCTTAATCTCTCTTGCTTTGAGATCCTTTATATTTCTTTGACCAAACAATAGTAGATCTGATGACACATTGAACTGATACTGAAAGCTGATTGGCCTTAATGTTATCTCTGACTGGTTACATATGCAAAAGGAAGTAATTTTCATTTAGCCTCCTTATTATGCCCTTAACGGCCATTTCGGACAGTAGAATGTTCATTTGAATATCATTGGTTAGTTTAGTATGAATGGAGCCTTTATCGCTGTCATCCTCTTCTATTCGTGCAGTCAATACTTTTACATTATCTTCGTTATTCACATTGGTAAAAACTTTTTTTTTTTCAGCTTTATTGTTCATTTTGAATACAGACTCAGCCTCCCTTGCCTCTTCTAACGGACAGTCACTAGACAAAAATTATACTGTTTTTTTGAGAATTTTGTTAACTAAGTCAATTAGCTTTCAGGTTCATATATGTTTACTCAACTAATCTCTTGCCTTTCTCTTTCTTTCACAGTGTTTTACAAATATATTATTCAGTTCTTTAGATCATCTTTCACCATCAAATCCAAAATCAAAATGAATATGTCAACCGTGCCCACCGGTTTTCCTGAGAATGCAGAGCAGTCCTTATCTCCTGAACTCTCAGACGAGCTCACCATGGCCCTTGCTGCGGGGCGGTGGTGGGCGATAATGGAGGTTTCACACCCCATCTCTGAGGAGCCTGAGTATTGGGAGCTCACCTCAGGGCTGTGGTGGGGAACAGCGGAGGCAAGAGAAACTTCATGCCCCACATCCCTGGTCTTCAGTAAATCATCTGAGAAGGCTCAGTACCCACACTCAAGCTTCTCAGATGCAACAACTAAAACCACAAAGCTGTGGAGGCAGAAGAAGACACAGGAAGCACCCATGCCTGCCAGGTCCACACAGGGAGCATCTGTGCCCACCAGGTCTCAACAGGTAGCACCTGTGCATGCCTTTTCTAAAAAGGGGAACCTCACCTCACCCCTGGAGACCACGGAGCAGCAGAGAAAGTGGAGGCAGAAAAAACCACAGGTAGCACCAGTGGCTGCCGAGTCCACACAGGGATCACCTGTGCCTGCCAGGTCCCAACAGGTAGCACCTGTGCATGCCTTTTCTAAAAAGGGGAACCTCACCTCACCCCTGGAGACCACGGAGCAGCAGAAAAAGTGGAGGCAGAAAAAACCACAGGGAGCACCAGTGGCTGCTGAGTCCACACAGGGATCACCTGTGCCTGCCAGGTCCCAACAGGTAGCACCTGTGCATGCCTTTTCTAAAAAGGGGAACCTCACCTCACCCCTGGAGACCACGGAGCAGCAGAAAAAGTGGAGGCAGAAAAAACCACAGGGAGCACCAGTGGCTGCCGAATCCCCACGGGAAGCACCTGTGGCTGTTGGGTCTCCACAGGGAGCACCTGTGCCCAAGTCTCTACAGAGAGCACCTGGGCCTGCCCCAAACGTGCCCGCATGTTCCTCACATGGCGCACCCATGCCTCAAGCATCTTCACCAGATAAGGTCCCAGATGCATTGCAGCAGAAGCCTCAAGCATCTTCTCTTCTGCCTGACAACATCTCTAAGAGGCAAAGGTTAAAGATCCCTGAGCCTCTGAGAAGTGAGCTGCTGCGGCAGAAGCCTCAAGCTCATTCTGTTCACGGAGCACCCGTGCCTGATAAGACCTCAAAGAGGGAAAAAGTAAAGATCCCAGAGCCACTGAGACAAGAGACACTTCAGCAGAAGCCACAAGCTTCTCTTCAGGGAACACTGCCTGACAACATATCCAAGAGTCAAAGGCTAAAGATCCCTGAGCCTCTGAGAAGTGAGCTGCTGCGGCAGAAGCCTCAAGCTCATTCTGTTCACGGAGCACCCGTGCCTGATAAGACCTCAAAGAGGGAAAAAGTAAAGATCCCAGAGCCACTGAGACAAGAGACACTTCAGCAGAAACCACAAGCTTCTCTTCAGGGAACACTGCCTGACAACATATCCAAGAGGCAAAGGCTAAAGATCCCTGAGCCTCTGAGAAGTGAGCTGCTGCGGCAGAAGCCTCAAGCTCATTCTGTTCACGGAGCACCCGTGCCTGATAAGACCTCAAAGAGGGAAAAAGCAAAGATCCCGGAGCCACTGAAGCAGGAGATGCTGCAGCAAAAGCCTGCCTGTTGTGCACAGGGAGCGACTGTCCCTGACAAGATCCCAGAGAAGAGAAATCTAAAGAACCCTGAGCTGCTGATGAAGGATCTGCTGCAGCAGAAGCCCCAAGCCAAGTCACCACAGGATACATCTTCACCTGACAGGACCCCAGTGGGAGTGCCTGTGCATGCCAGTACCCCACAGGCACCGGCTGTGCCTGCTGGGTCTCTGAAGGGAGCAGACATGCCCTCAAGGATCCCAAAAGGTGCGCTTATGCATTCTGGTACCTCAGAGGGAGCACTTGTGCCTGCAGGTTCCCCAAAACAGGGAAAAATCATCAGGGACCCTAAGCAGCAGAGGCAGAGGGAGCAGCAGAGGCAGCCAAATATCCCAAAGGTACGTAAAAATATAGGGCACAGTGTACTGTATTAATTGAACGGAATTTTCCGTATTTATTTTTTACAGGTGTTTTACCTGGACTTTGAATTTTGCACTACATTGCGTTGTGTTTTAGGGTTAACGGAAATGTCCGTAAAATTACTGGATAATGTCTGGGTGATGCCAGTACTTTTTCTGTTATTTTACGGATTTATTTTTTTAAGACCTCACAGAGAGCACTTGTTCCACCTTGTTCCCCACAGGGAGCATCCGGCTCTCAACAGGAAGCACAGGAGAACGGGAAGATGGCCGCCATGGCTCCACAAGATGCACCTGTGCCTGTGAACTTGTCCCCATTCATACAGGGGACCCCACAGGGAGCAGCAGTGCCTGACAGAACTATAAAGCAAGGGAAATGCTGGATCCCTCACCATCTGAGGCAGCAGAAGCTCAGTCTCTCTGCACAGTCCCTTCCTGGACCACCCATGCCCAGTCAGAGTAAGAGGCCCTGCCCATGGAGCACAAAAGCATCTGTAAGTCCCTTCTATCTCTCGGTTTTACTTATTTTCAGATTTATTCAAAATGTTTAATATATTCCTCAAATATGCTACTATGTTTTCTAGGTCCTCTATTAGAAATCCTTTTATATTATATTTCAAAACAATAGAAAGATTTGCCTTTCGATTTAGTCTAAGAAGCACTTATTAAACCAACCCAACATGATTATGCTTGTTTCTTTAACAGGAAGGTGTCTGTCAGCCACCTCCACAAAAAAAAATATCTGTGAAAATTGAAAAGAAGGTGCAGCTGAATCTTAAACCGAGGAGCCAGACCCAGATAAGCACTTCCCACCTGGACCAGAGCAGCCTTCAGCCTAGATCCCAGCTGAACCGGAAGAGAGCATTGGTTAGTTTCCTCCTTTCTTTTAAATTGAAATAGATTTAAAAATGTAAACACTTCAATAATTGAATCTATGACTAGTATCATATTCTTTTCAGCTTATAGAACCCTCTTATTAAAATTGTAGAAGCAATATTTTCCCACTTATTAATTTCTGGTCAGTGTTACATGATTATATGTCTGTTCCTTCAACAGGACAACGCAGGTGTGGAGCAGTCACCTCCACAAAAAATACAGCGCTTGGCAGTCAAAGTCAGGGACCAGCGGCTGGAACCAGGCAGCTTAAAGCAAAATCGCTATTTATGTAGCATATTCATACATTTTTGTAAAGTTTTAAATATTTAACATATATATATGAATGCATGCATAATAAAAAGATAAAGATATAAACTGTGTTTTTATTTATATATCAAGGACAACACACATTAATTAACACTGGTGTTATATTCTTACATTTAGCCCTTTAACACATTTTAATGAAAGAATATAGTAAAAAAAAACCTGGAAATAAACTAAAGTTGGATGATCAAAATGAAATGCTGTTATTTAAAATGAGTAAGAAAAACAAATTCAGCAGGAGGAGACAGAGACAGTTTTGTTCATGTATTGATAAAGGTTATATATTGTATGTTTTTATTATCTTATTTTATTAATTATATGGCCCTTTATTTTAAATATATTTCTAAAATATATTTGTTTTGTGTAAAACTGTAAACACAGTCATATCAGTAAATATTCAAAATGAATTGAAATTGAGAGAGCGATTAACAATAGAAAAACCAAAAAAACATCCCCATCCAATTACACAGACACAAATACAACAATCTGGTTGTAGAGAAAAAGCAAACATGTAAGAATATTTAAAAAGAAGAAGATTATGAATACATAACAGATTTTTTTCTCATAAGTCGTGCACGGAAATGCAGTTCAGCAGCATTCATAACCTGTCATGTGATTCTGTGTTATAATAGCTGAAGCATGACTGTAAATGATCTAAAGTAGGCTATCATGCGCTCTCATGTTAACATGTAAAATATCCAAGGGTATTTGAACTCATGGGTTTAAAGAAAAGGAAAGCTTGACAGATTGAACTAAAAATTAAGAAGAAAAGATTCTGTCAGAACTTGTTGATGAGGAAAATTAGGCCTTTAACTGTCTCATACATGCACCTGCTCTCATTTATTGCTATAGGGTGAATGTATTATTATTCATATAGTCATATAGATACAGCATCTGCTGGTTTGAAGTTCATTTCTGAGATTTATTTGGGAAATATATGAACACGCAGGGAGTTGTCTTCCTCTCAGATAACCCTCTTCTACCATCACATGACTAATCATACCTGATATTCTGGTTTCACGTTGAAAGAGACAGGTTTAAGACGGACGTACTCATTTGCGTAATCTCTGAGCACCAGGATGTCAAGCGCAAATGTACCTAGTTTATGCTAGTTCAACTTTCTTTTGGATTTTTGTTCGGATAAAAAAAAGAAGGCAGAGCTGATGGAGGAAGGTAATGTTTACAGGCAGTTTAAGATGTCAAATTATCATTTGCTTTTGATTTTGAACTCATATAAACTAAACTGTTTAATCCTTTGTCTTGTTAGTTTATCGGGGAACTCAATTAAATGTGTCGTGTAGAGTTATGCATGTATTTTCTAGTTGGTTAACAGGTTTTTATATCATGAAAACTTGATAGATATATGGTTAATAAAAACCACATTAAATGAGACGTCTTTAGACACGACTGGCAGTGTTCAGAAAGAAAGAAAAACAACTGGAAATCTGATCTGACTGTTTATGAATTTCCAAAATCAGTTTTAATTTGGATAGTTTGACGGTTTGTAAAATATTTTGTGTGAATCAAAACTTAAACTTGCATCAAAACTCAATAGTGAGTCGCACTAAAAAAATAAAGCAAAATAATCACACAATAAAATTTAAAAAGAAATTTGCAGTTTGACTTTTCAACGTCCTCCTGTTTTTTTCTGACAGAACTGAGAGCCGTTGTTCTGGGGTGGCAGAAATCTGACAAAGCCTCAGTGATCAACAGCATTTTAGGTGATGATGTTGCATCTGACAAACATTTTGTGAAGTCTGTGAGGAAAGACGGTGAAGCGAACGGAAGGAAGATAACTCTGGTTAACACTCCGTGCTGGTGGGAGAAATTTGGTTTGCAAGATTCTCCCGAGGTTGTCAAACAGGAACTGGTTTGCAGTGTCTTCAAGTGTCCACCAGGGCCTCATGTCTTTCTACTGGTCATTAATCTCAGTTTGCCTTTCACTGAAGAAAACAGACTCAGCATTGAGAAGCACTTTAGTCTGTTTGGTGAGAGAATCTGGAGACACACTGTAGTGCTCTTTACACGAGCCGATTCCCTGAAGGACAAATACACTGAGCAGCGCATAAAGAATCAAGATCTGCAGAAGATCATACAGAGATGTGGAGAAAGATATCACATTTTTTATTTCAAAAACAAAAGTGTTAGTGTCAAAGAACTACTAATCAAGATTGATGATGTTGTGGCAGCAAACGATGGCAAGCATTTTGAAACACATGATGAGATTCTACAAGAGATAAAGAGAAAGAGAAATGAAAACGAAGAAAGAGCAAAAGCCAGACAAAAAATGTTGCAGGACAAAAGAAACCTGCTGAATGAAATGGGTAAGTAAATCACACAAATGTATACAAGTCAAAAGTTTGGCTAATTTAAGGGCTTATCATACTGTGCTTAACCCTGGGTTATCATCATTCTTAACCACGCTTTTGACCCCGGGTAAACACACTTCTAATTTAGCACAGTGTGAAATGATGCAAATGTTTTGGCCAAAGACCCTTTAAAGGGTTCAGCCTAAAATGAAAATTAAGTCTCATTTACTTACCCTGGTGTTGTTGTAATGCCGTATTTCCTTCTTTCTTTTTTGGACCACAAAAGGAGAATTAAAAAATTCACAAGAGAATACAATGCCTGCTCGCGTTCGTCCATATAATGGCAGCTGTTCACCTCTATTAGGATGTTAAAGTTAAAATCTCATAAATACAACATAAATGGTGTGAATGCACCAAGGTAGGAAGGCATCAAGGCCCGTCCGAATCCAATGTTAGCTTCATGTTACCTTCATCTAATCGATTTTTGGGAGCATAGATGTATCCTTCACTGCCTGTGATATCCCACAATCCTGTGAGTTTCAGTTAGCTAAAAAATAAAGATGGCATCTGAAAGTTGCGGTTGGTGGCCGGTTTGTGTGTAAAACGTTTTTGGCCAACGTAATTTCTAGCTAGAGATTACTATTGTAGTAATTAAATATTTGCTTAGTTATCACCAAAACTTGCTGTATTTTGCCTCAGAAGTCTATCCAAATGTAACTGGTCCTACTCGACCCACTCCAAGTGGGATTCAAACCGTGGTCTCCAGCGTGGGAGGCGGCACGCTAACAAGGAAGTCCTCAGTCGTTAGCGTCAGTCGCTAGAGCGCCTTTTGAGATCAGGGGAGTGAGGTTTACACACACAGCTCTTACTGGCGTACGTTACGCTCACCCCCCTCAACCTCACTCCCATCCAGGTCACGACACAAAAAAACAGGTCCTACTCGACCCGCTCCGAGCAGGATACGAACCATGGTCCCCGGCGTGGGAGGCGGCGCTCTAACAAAGAGTAAAAACACCTTAGCCTCTAGAGTTTACAGTCATCCCCCTAAACCTCACTCCTATCCGGGTCACAGCACTAAATGTAACTGGTCCTACTCAACCCACTCCGAGCGGACCGTGGTCTTCGGCGTGGGAG
This sequence comes from Rhinogobio ventralis, assembly GCA_039654625.1. Classification (NCBI taxonomy): domain Eukaryota; kingdom Metazoa; phylum Chordata; class Actinopteri; order Cypriniformes; family Gobionidae; genus Rhinogobio; species Rhinogobio ventralis. The sequence goes on along the minus strand of CM077213.1, from coordinate 2,775,949 downwards.
CCGGGCGCTTTCACAAGAAGGCTAAACACCTCAGTCTCTAGAATCAGTCGCTAGAGCACCTCTTGAGATCAGGGGAGTGAGGTTTACACTCACAGCTCTTACTGGCCTATGACAGTTACACAAAATCAGTTTTGTGAGGTACCTTTGTGCACAAACGCTGCCTACAAAGTCATTGCTTAAAGGCAGCAAAGCAAAAATCAGCTGCCTAAGTGTTCGCATCCTCTCTTGAGTAGGAACTTATTTTGAATAAGTAATGACTTTGCAACCGCTAACAAATATGAATGTGTGTAGTATAAATTTAATTCGGACGTATACATCCGGCCATGTTGTCACTGTCATGTGACCTACCAGCATCAGTTACGTTGCTTCACTGCCATTCACAAATCCTCAGTGGCCTCATGGGATAGTTAAGTGTCCATCGTATGCACACTTCAAGTAGTAGGTCATCCGGGTACTTTTTGCCTACTCTTTTATGAGTACCGTGAATTCGGACATATTTCTTTTGTCACATACTGTTTTTCTATATAGTAGGGAAGTATGCGATTTCGGATGCAGCCATAGTAATATGAGTATATGCGTTGCATATAAACAGTTGTTTTAGTGTTTAAGGGGGAAAATGTCAAATGGTCACAGAAAAAGCGACAGTAGAAGAGAACATGTCATACCTTTATAGTCCGAAGTCCATTCAGTATAAACAGTAAGCCTACAGGCAATCAAAGTGCTCATCATATATTATATATTATACAAACTTAATAAAGTTCTGGCATTTTTTACCCCTGACTTTTTTGTTTGTTTGTTTTTTGGAAGAAGAAGCTGTGGCTCCGCTCTCAAAACTGAGAATCGTACTTCTGGGTTGGATTATGTCTGGGAAGAGTTCAACCGGAAACACCATCTTCAATCATGAAATATTTCAGATAGAAAAGGCACAGACATGTACAAACCATACAGGTGAAGTAAATGGCAGACAAATAACTGTGTTGGACACCCCAGGCTGCTGGAAGTATTTCTCGTCTAAATTCAACCCAAAGTTTGCTCACGCTGCAATCCTGGAGAGCATAGGCCAATCACAACACATGCAATTCCCTCACGCCATGATCCTGGTGATTCCTGTTGATAGTTCATTCAAGAATGAACATAAAAGAATCATTGAAGAGTATATGGCTATTCTCGGAGAAGACGCCTGGAGACACACCATAGTTCTGTTCACATGGGGCGACAGGTTTCCAGACGTATCAATCGAGCAGCACATCGAGAGTGAAGGTAAAGCCCTGCAGTGGCTGATTGAGAAATGCAGGAACAGATATCACATCTTTGACAACGGAGACAAAAAGAATCGAGCTCAAGTCACAGAGCTGCTCCAGAAGATCGATGAGATGGTGGCAGAAAACAGTCTGTACTGCCTCAAAACTCAATGTGCTGCAGAAGTGAATGTCCTTGAGACTGATACACAGCAAGATGAGGAAAGAAGTCTGAACACTGACCACTTACTGAAATTGATGTACCAGGAGATGAAAAACAGGCGTAAAGAGATAAAAAGGAAGCTAAAAGAATTAGAGATGGATTTCACTGAATGTAGAGATGTCGATAGCATAGATACCCCTCCAAATAGTAAGTTAGCAATACTGTCTAATAATTTCCATAGACATATTATTGCAGCAAAAGACTTCTATAAATGTTCACTTAATGTTGCATTTGAGCACTTTTCTGTGTCATCTTCCTTTTCCAGTGTCGGATGATAAACTCATGGAGAAGATAAGGAGAGAAGTAAGAAGATGGGAAGTAATTATAATGGATGGGATGTTGAACATTCAGAATCCTGAAGCATCATACGGTGAGTTATTATAGCATTACATAAACACATTGCTTAAAGTAAAATATTTCATTTTCACATAGCTTAACAATGTTTAATATCCATGACACCTACAGATGAAATGATTCAAAGTACAGATGCAATGGTGTTGAGGTGGCTTCAGAAATGTGAGGAATACAGCTCATCTAAAACATCCGGATATGAAACAAGCTCAGAACCCAGTGATCTAGAAGATCCAAAAAGATAATATACATCCAAACTTCAAATGATGCATGCCTAAAAAACAGTTTGCATTGGTTTTAAAGCCAGTTTATTTAGCAATTATTTGTTAAATATGTGTTTTTCTAATATGTTTGTGTAATTCTAATTAATATCTGATATATACAAAACAGCCCTGACCCGTCGAGGCATGGACTCCACTAGACCCCTGAAGGTGTGCTGTGGTATCTGGCACCAAGATGTTAGTAGCAGATCCTTTAAGTCCTTACAGTAGCTTGTCTGTTTGATTGGACCACACGGGCCAGCCTTCGCTCCCCACGTGCATCAATGAGCCTTGGCCGCCCATGACCCTGTCTCCGGTTCTCCACTGTTCCTTCCTTGGAGCACTTTTGATAGATCCTGACCACTGCAGACCGGGAACACCCCACAAGAGCTGCAGTTTTGGAGATGCTCTGACCCAGTCGTCTAGCCATCACAATTTGGCCCTTGTCAAACTCACTCAAATCCTTACGCTTGCCCATTTTTCCTGCTTCTAACACATCAACTTTGAGGACAAAATGTTCACTTGCTGCCTAATATATCCCACCCACTAACAGGAGCCGTGATGAAGAGATAATCAGTGTTATTCACTTCACCTGTCTGTGGTCATAATGTTATGCCTGATCGGTGTATACAGTACTTCATGTTATAAATTTCATCATAATATAAAGTATTGTTTTTGTAATGTATCAGTAGGTTTTAATGTGTGTAAAATGTATTATTCTTATTTAACTTTTTACATAATTGTATTTTATCAAGTTAAAAAAAGAGAAAATGTTGAGATTTCACAATGACTGTTGTCTAAATTGAATATACATCACATAAGGTTGGTTGTCAGTGACATCCTAAAACATTATTAATATTATTAATTTTTTTGGTAGGTTTGACAAACAAAGCTATTTGCTTATACAGGATTATACTTTTCATTTTTTGAGGAACTATTCCTTTTGAAAGTACTGATACGGAATGTAAATAAACAGAAAGTTATCCATTCTCCTGTGACTTTTATTTTGAAAGTCGTATTCTCGTCTGAGACTTTTATTTTGAAAGTCGTATTCTCGTCTGAGACTTTTATTTTGAAAGTCGTATTCTCGTCTGTGACTTATTTTGAAAGTCGTATTCTCGTCTGAGACTTTTATTTTTGAAAGTCGTATTCTTTCAAAATAAGACTTTTATTTTGAAAGTTGTATTCTCGTCTGTGACTTTTATTTTGAAAGTCGTATTCTTGTCTGAGACTTTTATTTTGAAAGTCGTATTCTCGTCTAAGACTTTTATTTTGAAAGTCGTATTCTCGCCTCTTTTATTTTGAAAGTCGTATTCTCGTCTGAGACTTTTATTTTGAAAGTCGTATTCTCGCCTCTTTTATTTTGAAAGTCGTATTCTCGCCTGAGACTTTTATTTTGAAAGTCGTATTCTCGTCTGAGACTTTTAATTTGAAAGTCGTATTCTCGCCTCTTTTATTTTGAAAGTCGTATTCTCGCCTGAGACTTTTATTTTGAAAGTCGTATTCTCGCCTGAGACTTTTATTTTGAAAGTCGTATTCTCGCCTCTTTTATTTTGAAAGTCGTATTCTCGTCTGAGACTTTTATTTTGAAAGTCGTATTCTCGCCTCTTTTATTTTGAAAGTCGTATTCTCGCCTGAGACTTTTATTTTGAAAGTCGTATTCTCGCCTGAGACTTTTATTTTGAAAGTCGTATTCTCGCCTCTTTTATTTTGAAAGTCGTATTCTCGCCTGTGACTTTTATTTTGAAAGTCGTATTCTCGTCTGAGACTTTTAATTTGAAAGTCGTATTCTCGCCTCTTTTATTTTGAAAGTCGTATTCTCGCCTGAGACTTTTATTTTGAAAGTCGTATTCTCGCCTGAGACTTTTATTTTGAAAGTCGTATTCTCGCCTCTTTTATTTTGAAAGTCGTATTCTCGCCTGTGACTTTTATTTTGAAAGTCGTATTCTCGTCTGAGACTTTTATTTTGAAAGTCGTATTCTCGCCTCTTTTATTTTGAAAGTCGTATTCTCGCCTCTTTTAATTTGAAAGTCGTATTCTCGTCTGAGACTTTTATTTTGAAAGTCGTATTCTCGTCTGAGACTTTTATTTTGAAAGTCGTATTCTCGCCTCTTTTATTTTGAAAGTCGTATTCTCGTCTGAGACTTTTATTTTGAAAGTCGTATTCTCGTCTGAGACTTTTATTTTGAAAGTCGTATTCTCGCCTCTTTTATTTTGAAAGTCGTATTCTCGCCTGAGACTTTTATTTTGAAAGTCGTATTCTCGCCTCTTTTATTTTGAAAGTCGTATTCTCGTCTGAGACTTTTATTTTGAAATTTCCGAGGTTCATTGTCGGTCAGTCTGTCGGACGGTGTGTTTGTCATGACAGGAGCAGATTTAACATCCCTGTGATCGGGTGAGATGTGTGATTCGCGTGTTTTATAACATTTAAACTGGTTATACTATGATATCGATACATAAAGAAGGAAAGCGAAGTCTTTTAATCAGGTATTAATGATTAGATATCATGGTCTCGTGCGCTAACGCTAAAAGCTCATGTCACCTCTACAAACATTTGACAATTCAACTACTGACAGACGATTAAATATTTAGTTTTTATACAACCAGAGAGCAAATTAGTAATGTATTAACAGGATTCAGTTGAGTAAATATTCGAGTTAACACGATATAGTTATAAAACTGAACTTTTGTGGATATCTTTTTTTTTAAATGGCACTACTTTTCTAAACATTATAGGAATATAAGCATTTAATTGTGTATTTGCATTTTACTCTATAAGCCAACTGGCTGTTAATAATTTTGTCTGTGTGTAATGTTACATAAATCATCATCATGAGTTACTTTCACTTTTGTGTTCCTGACATAATTGTAAACTGTACCATGATACTGTAAGAAAACCATATAACATGGTACATATCAAACTATATCAAAACATGGTAATGCTGTGGTACGTTTAAGCTAATGAGAAGAGTTTCCAGATGAATTAACCTCAAAATCCAATTTATTGATAAACATTTAAGTGTATGTTGTCTGAGCTGTAATAACCCCCCCCCCCCCCCAACCAAAAAAAGAGGCACTTTTTGATTTTATTGGTTATAAATTCATTTTTGAAAGTGTATATCTCAGGCCCTGTGTGGCTGTTTCCAGCATATGTCAGCCAACATTGGAAAAAATTATTTTGTGACACTGGGATATTGCATTTATACCACTGTATATGGGGAGACTTGAATATTGGAGAGATTTGGATAGGTGGAAATTACGTAAAATAGGTAATATTCCTCCCTTCAGATCCATATGAATAAATCGTGCATACAACATGATGGAGACAAAATCATTTTTTCCAGTATTTGTTGTCGTCTAGTGGAAACAGCCAAAACTGTCTGCAGGGTGCTAGAGCACACAGGGCCTTTCAAAAATGAATTTATAACCTAAAAATCAAAAAGTGCCTCTTTTTTGGGGGTTTTATTATGTTGCTATGGGAAGCTTTCAAATTTGGGTAGGCCAAATCCAGCCGGGAATCCCCAAAAATGGTCCGAGAGCTATTTTCCGAGGACATTTTGCATTTTACTCTATAAGCCAACTGGCTGTTAATAATTTTGTCTGTGCGTGTAATGTTACATAAATCATCATCATGAGTTACTTTCACTTTTGTGTTCCTGACATAATTGTAAACTGTACTGTGATTTTTGTGTACTCCAAGAAAACCATGGTATTATCATAGCACAAAACACGGTAATGCTGTGGTACGTTTTAGTAAATGTATTTGTTTTATTTCCCAGTTTCGACAGCTCTGATGTGAAAGACTTGAAGGTAAGAGTGAGTAAATGCATTTACATAGAGTCTCCTGAATTTGCTGAGATTTTCATTGGATGTTTCTGAAATATTCCCAGCACAGGTGTGGAAATGGAGCAGTCAGATCGTTCTCCGTTGAAGCGTTTCGTGCTGGCCAAAAAGAAGATCGGCGAGGTTTTTGAGCAGCTCTTGCTTTACGTTCAGGAGGGCTCAGAGTTTGTGAAAGGTAAACTTTGATTTGATTTCTGTGAGGCTAAAAATATCCAAACACACAGATTCTCCATAGACTCCGAACATTGCTAGGTCTAATACGGCAAGCGTTGCCAAAGTAGGACTGGTTTGTTAGTTTAGCTATTGTAGTATTTGCATGTGTTTTGTTTATTCCCTTGTGTTTGTCAACAGAGACCTCTAATAATGAGTCGTTGGAGAATATTGCAAACAGGAGCCAGTTGGATCAGATACAGGCGTACACAGGCAAACTGTCCACCATTAAAGAGGTGTTGTCTCGCAGACATATGAAGGTGGCCTTTTTTGGCAGGTGAGTTGTGTTTGACCAGAAGTTGTTTCGCTTTTAGTTGCACTTCAGTAAACATCCTCTGTTCGTTATGTTACTAGAACAAGCAATGGCAAGAGCACAGTGGTCAACGCCATGTTGCATGACCGCGTACTGCCCAGCGGCATCGGTCACACCACCAACTGCTTCCTGAGCGTGGAGGGAACGGATGAAGACAAGGCCTTTCTGAAGACAGAAGGATCCGAGGAGGAGAAAAGCATCAAGGTGCTGACATGTTTTCTCTCAGAATGTATTCGATATACACTGATCAGGCATAACATTATGAAGTGAATAACACTGATGATCTCTTCATCACGGGATCTGTTAGTGGGTGGGATATATTAGGCAGCAAGTGAACATTTTGTCCTCAAAGTTGATGTGTTAGAAAGCAGGAAAAATGGGCAAGCGTAAGGATTTGAGTGAGTTTGACAAGGGCCAAATTGTGATGGCTAGACGACTGGGTCAGAGCATCTCCAAAACTGCAGCTCTTGTGGGGTGTTCCCGGTCTGCAGTGGTCAGGATCAAAAAGTGCTCCAAGGAAGGAACAGTGGAGAACCGGAGACAGGGTCATGGGCATTCAAGGCTCATTGATGCACGTGGGGAGTGAAGGCTGGCCCGTGTGGTCCGATCAAACAGACGAGCTACTGGAGCTCAAATTGCTCAAGAAGTTAATGCTGTACATGCTGATGGAATTTACAATATAATGTGGAATGTCATCGATTTTGGCAAAATTTGGATGGATAAATCAAAAGTAGGGCTGTACAGTTAATCAAATTGTGATATGGACTGGCTATTGAAATATGAAGTCTGCGTGTTCATACACAGAAACTCAAAGCTCTTCACTACAACACGTTATGGACCTCTATATTACTGTTGTACAGTTGGATACAGGGAGTGCAGAATTATTAGGCAAGTTGTATTTTTGAGGATTAATTTTATTATTGAACAACAACCATGTTCTCAATGAACACAAACTCATTAATATCAAAGCTGAATATTTCTGTATCAATATTTTAAGTAGTTTTTAGTTTTAGCTATTTTAGGGGGATATCTGTGTGTGCAGGTGACTATTACTGTGCATAATTATTAGGCAACTTAACAAAAAACAAATTTATACCCATTTCAATTATTTATTTTTACCAGTGAAACCAATATAACATCTCAACATTCACAAATATACATTTCTGACATTCAAAAACAAATCAGTGACCAATATAGCCACCTTTCTTTGCAAGGACACTCAAAAGCCTGCCATCCATGGATTCTGTCAGTGTTTTGATCTGTTCACCATCAACATTGCGTGCAGCAGCAACCACAGCCTCCCAGACACTGTTCAGAGAGGTGTACGGTTTTCCCTCCTTGTAAATCGCACATTTGATGATGGACCACAGGTTCTCAATGGGGTTCAGATCAGGTGAACAAGGAGGCCATATCATTAGATTTTCTTCTTTTATACCCTTTCTTGCCAGCCACGCTGTGGAGTACTTGGACGCGTGTGATGGAGCATTGTCCTGCATGAAAATCATGTTTTTCTTGAAGGATGCAGACTTCTTCCTGTACCACTGCCTGAAGAAGGTGTCTTCCAGAAACTGGCAGTAGGACTGGGAGTTGAGCTTGACTCCACCCTCAACCCGAAAAGGCCCCACAAGCTCATCTTTGATGATACCAGCCCAAACCAGTACTCCACCTCCACCTTGCTGGCGTCTGAGTCGGACTGGAGCTCTCTGCCCTTTACCAATCCAGCCACGGGCCCATCCATCTGGCCCATCAAGACTCACTCTCATTTCATCAGTCCATAAAACCTTAGAAAAATCAGTCTTGAGATATTTCTTGGCCCAGTCTTGACGTTTCAGCTTGTGTGTCTTGTTCAGTGGCGGTCGACTTTCTGCCTTTCTTACCTTGGCCATGTCTCTGAGTATTGCACACCTTGTGCTTTTGGGCACTCCAGTGATGTTGCAGCTCTGAAATATGGCCAAACTGGTGGCAAGTGGCATCTTGGCAGCTGCACGCTTGACTTTTCTCAGTTCACGGGCAGTTATTTTGCGCCTTGGTTTTTCCACACGCTTCTTGCGACCCTGTTGACTATTTTGAATGAAGCGCTTGATTGTTCGATGATCACGCTTCAGAAGCTTGGCTATTTTAAGACTGCTGCATCCCTCTGCAATATATCTCACTATTTTTGACTTTTCTGAGCCTGTCAAGTCCTTCTTTTGACCCATTTTGCCAAAGGAAAGGAAGTTGCCTAATAATTATGCACACCTGATATAGGGTGTTGATGTCATTAGACCACACCCCTTCTCATTACAGAGATGCACATCACCTAATATGCTTAATTGGTAGTAGGCTTTCCAGCCTATACAGCTTGGAGTAAGACAACATGCATAACGAGGATGATGTGGTCAAAATACTCATTTGCCTAATAATTCTGCACTCCCTGTATACTTCTCGCAGTTTGATTTTAAAGGCTCCTCTTATTGTTACAGTTTTAATAAATTATTCAAATGTGAAAGTTCTATGAAATCAATTTATGACACATACTTTTTGATGTTTAATTAAGCCGTTGACTCAAAACCTAGAAAAATTAAAACAGAAAACACAGAATTTGGGAAGAAATAATAGTTTGGAAAAATAAAACTTCTCAAAGTTTGATTTCAAAAGCCCCTGTTATTGTTAGTTTTAATGAATTATTAAATTGTGAAACCTTTTTTTTTTAAATCAGTTAAGACATTTTTTTAAAGCCGTAAATGTAAAACCCAGAGAGATTAAAACCGAAAACAATAAAAAGTAAAAAATAAAAATACAAAAAGAAAAGGCTCCTCTTATTGAGTTTTAATCATGTATTAAATTATAAAAGTTTTATGAAATCAATTGATAAGATATACTTTTTGATGATTAAAATGTGATGATTTAAGATTATTTAATTTTAAAATAAAAGTTTAATTTGGTGGTGGTTGAGGAGATTCCCCCCCTTCCATGTAAAGCGATTTGAGTACCCAGAAAAGCGCTATATAAATGTAACAAATTATTATTATTATTATTATTATTATTAATTTCAAAGACCCCTATTGTTGTAAGTTTTATGAAATCAATTGATGATTTATATTTTGAAGATTAAAATTTAATTAAGCCATTCGCACAGAATCCAGAAAAATTAAAAGGGAAAACACAAATTGTAGGAAAAAATTATTGTTTGGGGAAAAAAAAATATATATATATTTTTTTTTTTCAAAGACCCCTATTGTTTATTGTTAAAGTTTTAATAAATTATTAAATTGTAAAAGTTTTATGAAATCATTTGATAACTTTTTGATGATAGTAAGCCATTAACATTAAAATGGGAAACAAAATGGATTTCAAAGGGACACTTACGTCACCCAACTTGCACAAATAGTGTTTGTAGTCATGAAACTGCTTCTTAAACTACATGTGATGAAGATCAAATACACTTTTTCTCTGTAGACAGTGAATCAGCTGGCTCACGCCCTACATATGGATGAGAGTTTGGATGCTGGCTGTCTCGTGAAAGTCTTCTGGCCCAAGACAAAGTGTGCCTTGCTCAGAGACGACCTGGTTCTGGTGGACAGGTACACTTCCATTAGCCCAAAATGCAGTTAATATGTCCCATTGTAGTGCAGTCTGAAGAGTACAGTTTAATATTTGTCTTTCAGCCCTGGAACTGACGTGACCACACAACTGGACAGCTGGATTGACAAGTTCTGTCTGGACGCTGATGTGTTCGTGTTGGTGGCCAACTCTGAATCTACACTAATGAACACGGTGAGCTGCGCACTGTATTCAAAACCAAGCTAATAAAGGCGTGAAAAACGCTGTGTTAGTAAACTGTCACACATTCATCTGACTAATTTGGACTGGCATGTGATGTCACATGGTGTTGAGTGTTTGTAGTGTGCTAATATGGGAAAGTATGCAGAGGAGGCGGGGTTGCTCAGTGTTTGGTTGCGTTCAGTTCAGAAGAATGCAGTGCTGTGTTTAGATCACACACACAGGCTGAACTCTGCTCATACCCACTGAGGCATGCCTGCTATCCCAGAATGCTTCAGTTGATTTCAGGGCCTCTCTCGGGGGATTTTTCGTAAAGGGCAGATAAACACTTTATTATAAATGACATCCCCTAATGTTCGGGCGTCATTACTCATGGAAAAACATGAAGAATGAAGAACTAGACTATTTGTACCAGGGTTATTATAGTTACTAAAACCATTAAAACATTTTAGTCACTTAAAATAAACATGAACTGAAATAAACTATAAAAAAAACAACTTGAGTTATTTAATATTATTTATTTAAACAAAGGCAGCATTTTTAAGTTTCATTTAATTGATCTTGATGTACTAAATGATTAAAACGGAGAAAAAAAACCTATTAAAAAAATGGCAAAAATGTACAAATACATTACTAAAACCTTAATTAAGATTAAAATGAAAACAATGTATGACTTGAAACATTTATTGTAGCATACTGTATACATATGGAGGTGTTTAACTAAATTATATAATGAAATTATTAGGCACTTCATGGAATGTTGCACTAGATAAATCAAAGTATAATGAAATGTAAGCATAGATAAATATAAAACACGAAATGAAATATACTTTGAAGTAAAATGTAGTGGATAACTTGAAAGAAAGAAATTAATAAAATAACATTTAATTTTGTATTTCATATCCGTTTTCATTTTATATGGGGAAAAAATTATTTCACGGCTTTTTATTTATTTATTTATTTTATTTTTTTGTTACATTCCATTGCTTAATTAATAGTTTCTTTATATATTTATTTAATTTTGTCTGTTACATCCCTCCATATATATATATATATATATATATATATATATATATATATATATATATATATATATATATATATATATATATATATATATAAATATAAATATAAACCTAATGTTTTAAAATATTTAATTATTCCCTTCTGAGCTAGCCAATATTTCAGATATGTCCATATATCAATGTTTTGGGTATTTCTTTTTTTCCTCATTATTTTCATTTTATATATTTCTGTTTAAAGGCACATGTAAGATTTTTGGATTAAAATATCCAAAAACCTCTAGAACAATGTTATATATTTTGTTGACTTGTGTACTTGCATTATAATGTTTTCAAGAATGTTTAAATCCAGAGAAATAAGCAATTTTAACCAGGACACAGACCATGTCCGTGCATCGCCTATCAATGACATCATACACGCGTTACCCTCAATTTACGGTTTTATTTTGTAGAAACCATGGAAACACCAAAGCCGCTTTAATATATGATGTTTATTAGACAGGTGAGCAACTGTTTGGATCATTCATGGACAGAAACTAATCATTGTTCTCCAGCTCAACACAGTTAGTCTTATTGTTTAAATCTGGTGTTCTTGATTTACCGCGAGTACCGTGTTTTACCATGCCTAATATGATCTCACTCACTGCAGTGTGAACAAGTGTCTTAGTAGCGCCGAGCGAACGCACAGAGTAGCATTATAACATCACTTTAACACACTCACATGTGTGTAATATGATAAAGCAGCACTGCGTTACCCCACACACACGCATGAGCGGAAGAAGCGGAAGCGCTCGTCTGACAGAATAAAAGCTCCGCAAAATCCAGGCGTCATTAAGCCACGCCTTTGTTTTGAATATGTGACATCTTGCGGCGAAAAAATTACATATTGTGGCTTTAAGTGCACATTCTTCATGTTCTTAACTGATTTAATGCTCTTGTTTATTGCTGCTCAACAGCTGATTTAATAAGAGTGAAAACATTTGTGTTGTCTTTACGCTGCCTGTGTGTGTGTTTGTGTTCGTGTTCATTACAGTTTTCCATCACACGACCCCTAGTGAACTCAACCTCGTCAACCTCTTTGTTATTTCTTTTTAAAGGAGAAGCATTTCTTCCACAAGGTCAATGAACGCCTCTCAAAGCCCAACATCTTCATCCTGAACAATCGCTGGGATGCTTCCGCTGCCGAACCGGAATACATGGAGGACGTGAGTTTATTTGGGTCACTACGGATGTTCCCGAAGCAAAATGAAACGTATCTCTGATATGTCATTGATTTGGGGTTGTTTTAATGGTCTCAGGTGCGTAAGCAGCACACGGACAGGTGTGTGAACTTCCTGGTGGAGGAGCTGAAGGTCGTGGATCGCGCACAGGCACCTAACCGCATTTTCTTTGTATCGGCGAAGGAGGTGCTGAACTCGCGGATGCAGCGGGCGCAGGGTATGCCAGAGACTGGTAAGAGTGTGATCTTAAGAGGGTTCATGTGGCAGAGCCAGATACTCACTGCCCGCATGACATCTAGTGGATGGGAATCATAGATTTGGGTATTTAAAGATTAAATGATCTTTCATGGCATTTTTGTATTTCATTATTAACAGACACAGGACACACGCATGAGGAAATCTAAGTAACTAAAACTTTTTGAAAATATATATTTTTACATAAAAATATATTTATATTAGGTATATATTTTTGGTCATTCTTGTACATTTAAAGGTACACTATATTGCCAAAAGTATTGGGACGCCCCTCCAAATCCTTGAATTCAGGTGTTCCAATCACTTCATGGCCACAGGTGTATAAATCAAGCACTAGGCATGCAGACGCTTCTACAAACATTTGTGAAAGAATGGGTCGCTCTCAGGAGCTCAGTGAACTCAAGCGTGGTACCGTGATAGGTTGCCACCTGTGCAATAAGTCCATTCGTGAAATTTCCTCACTACTAAATATTCCACACTCAACTGTTAGTGGGATTATAACAAAGTGGAAGCAATTGGGAACAACAGCAACTCTGCCAAGAAGTGACAGGCCACGTAAAATCACAGAGCGGGGTCAGCGCATGCTGAGGGTCACAGTGAGCTGAAGTCACTAACTTTCTGCAGAGTCAATAGCTACAGACCTCCAAACTTTGTGTGGCCTTCAGATGAGCTCAAGAACAGTGCGTAGAGAGCTTCATTGAATGGGTTTCCATGGCCGAGCAGCTCATCCAAGCCTTACATCACCAAGTGCAATGCAAAGCGTGGGATGCAGTGGGGTAAAGCACGCCGCCACTGGACTCTAGAGCAGTGGAGACGTGTTCTCTGGAGTGACCAATCACGCTTCTCTGTCTGGCAATCCCATTGACGAGTTTGGGTTTGGCGGTTGCCAGGAGAACGGGACTTGCCTGACTGCATTGTGCCAAGTGTAAAGTTACGTGGAGGGGGGATTATGGGGTGGGGTTGTTTTTCAGGGGTTGGGCTTGGCCCCTTAGTTCCAGTGAAAGGAACTCTTAATGCTTCAGCATACCAAGACATTTTGGACAATTTCATGCTCCCAACTTTGTGGAAACAGTTTGGGGATGGCCCCATCCTGTTCCAACATGACTGCGCTCCAGTGCACAAAGCGTCGGTCCATAAAGACATGGATGAGCGAGTTTGGTGTGGAGGAACTTGACTGGCCTGCACAGAGTCCTGACCTCAACCCGATAGAACACCTTTGGGAGGAATTAGAGCGGAGACTGCGAGCCAGGCCTTCTCGTCCAACATCAGTGCCTGACCTCACAAATGCGCTTCTAGAAGAATGGTCAAAAATACCCACAAACACACTCCTAAACCTTGTGGAAAGCCTTCCCAGAAGAGTTGAAGCTGTTATAGCTGCAGAGGGTGGGCCAACTCCATATTAAACCCTATGGATTAAGAATGGGATGTCATTGAAGTTCATGTGCATGTAAAGGCAGGCTTCCCAAAACTTTTGGCAATACAGTGTACCTTTTGGCCGTCTAGGGGTTAAAAAACAAAACCGCATGCATTTTGCTTAAGAACATTGTTTTGGTTGTGCTTCGCATTGCTGGACGTTGCAGCGTGGTTGAATTGTTGGTCATTGTGTCCGTTGCTACTATGGGTTAAGTTTATTGGTGGGTTGCACAACTGGTGTCCCTTAATGTGCTACAAGGTCCAAGTGTGTCCAAGAGTTACTCTGTTAAACCTGGACGTGTGTTTATAGAGCTTGATAAAGATGCATGTGTGTGTTTACAGGTGGCGCTCTCGCTGAGGGGTTTCAGGAACGACTGAAGGAGTTCCAGAGCTTTGAGAGATCGTTTGAGGCAAGTCGGAGCTGATTGTGCGGTTGCTAGATAGGAGAACTGTAGCTGTTTTAGGTTACATGAACACCAAAAAAGACTAACACCTGTTCTAACCAGATGAGACGCAATGCCGCGACACGCAATAAAAGGCATCTTTCCCATGTTGATGAGTTTTTGTTCTAACCAGCGATACTCGACGAGCAACAGGAGATTCTGTTTTAGAAACTATTAATTTTGCAATTTTGCGGCTGGGACTACAACATACAAAGTAGGTCACACGACTACTGATTTCTCCTAGCCGATTACCTGTCAAAACAATACCTGAGTACTCATGGTTTGTTACCGCTTAAAAAAAGACATCAACAAGTGTTTATTAATTCACAGGCTACATTATACAACATTATAACCTTAACATCTGCGTCTTTTTGTCGTTGAACAATATGTGCATACATGTATTAATAAAATTAATTTTAGCGGTTAGCCAAGGGGTCTTATAAAACATTAGCCTCCTTGTATAACATTTTACAGGTCTTGTACAGTAAAAACAATAACGGATCTGTACTCGCATCACTTAGATCTTCACACAATTGATTCAAAGTACTTTATAGTAGAATAAGACAAAATTCATGTTGTCTATTCGCTGTCATCATCCTCCTGTCGCTGTCATGGCCCGCTGGTTTGGGTTAAGAAAAACAAGCGTCGTGTTATGGTTAATGAGCGTTCGATTACTTAATAGAAAGCGATAGTTATCCCATAATTTACTCGCCCTCAAGCCATCCTAGGTGTATATGACATTCATCTTTTAGACGACTACAATCTGAGTTAAAATGTTATATAGTTGTCAGTGAATCTTTTTTGGGTGAACTATCAGTTTAAAGTAGTCGACTACCCAACTAGTCTATGCAAGCCCTAATACAAAGTATGACAATGATAATCTCAGGTTCTCATTATGCGCTTTATTTAATGTTAAAATAATTTTATGTGCGTTTGTGTTATCTTTTATAGACATACTGAAAGATTGTTTCAGTATGTATTTTTAATAATGTTAAAATTGTGTAATATTTATGAATTTGATTGTATATCCATTTTGTTGCGAGTGCAGTGCGTTTGCAGAGAGACTCCGCCCACACGCTCTTCTGATTGGCTGTGATCTCTGATTGATTTTGTCGCGTCTCGTAGTCGCGTCTGGTGCGGACAGACAAATTGCTTATCGCTGGAATCGCATCACATCTAGTTAGGACACGGTGTGCAATGCAATCTACGATGGAAATTCTATCTGTACCGATTATTTAGTTGCTTTAGCGTTAGTTGCATTAGAATATGTGAACAGATTTGGATGATAAACTCATGTTTACAGTAAGCAGTGGGTGAAACAGTTTACAGATAATCTCAGGATGGCAGATAGCAGAGTGTCAGATAAAGAAATGATGCAATTGTGCACTTCCTCCAGTACAATCCCTATGTGCCTTATCTTAGCTAGAACCATTGCAACACTAGAGACTTGTTGACCATTACTAGTTATTTCAGCAGATCTTCACACAGTAATGCAGAATATCACAAACACACAAGTTATATTGTTCATAAAGGAAGTGATGCCTATTATTAGGACCACTGAGATGCAAAACATCTTAACAGTCCTAAAAATTAGCTTTATTTTCTTTATTAAAAATGTATAATTTCTTATTTTTTCCATACATTTTGGGATTATGTTCTTGAAAGGCCTTGTTAGAGTCACGATCTACATTTACATATTAATTCTTCATTTGCAACGTTCAAAGGAAGGAAACATCTAGACTACTTCTAGAGAAGCTCACTTCTTCTTTTCATATGATTACGTGCAGTCAGTGTTTGTCCTGCTGAAGTTTAGTTGAATCCATCAGTCTCTCTCCACCGTGAGCGTCTCTGCGCACATCTTCAATCTGTGTCGTCATTGCTGAAGTCTAGATTTGCTAAGGCGAGGACATTTGTTTCTTTAGTTCAGTTTGAATTTCTGTTTCACCCTCTTCTTTCTGTTCGTTCAGTATGGATGGAGTTATTTTACAGTATATTTCAGTTTTTTGTGTTTAAACAAATACACCTTTGTTGATTTTATAATTTTTTAGGAAAATCCCACAAATACAGTGAAGTTAAAAATCTGACACCACATTGAAATCTGAAAAAAAAAAAAAAAAGTGCGATTTACAATTTCGGGATGCACCGATGCCATTTTTTAAGAACCGAGTACCTATACATTTTTATTAATTTTATTTATTTATTTTTTTCCTTTTCTTTTTTGGTGATGTGGCAGTTTTCCAAGCACAACACAGTGAGACTAATGAATGTAGGACAGCTTTATTATTACTCTAATGAAAAAAAAGTATTATTTTTATGTGCTTATCACAAGCTTAAAGCACAAATTTCAGTGTCCAATAACCTTCAATGGGCATAATTACCAGTGTCATAAAAAAAGCATGCAGTTCGCAATGTGTGGGTTGTTGTCATTAATTTGTTGTCATTAATAAAAGTATTTCTACACCCCTGAGGCCGCCGGTGTCTCTGTGCATGGAAAATTCTGTCAGTTACGTCACGTGAGGAATCGGTCTTTAGTACATGAGCTAGGTATCAGTATCGGTGCATCCCTAATAAAAATCTTCTGCTCCTGTGATGAGAGATGCAGCGCGTTTAGGTTATGATCCTGGTTCCAGTGACCTTAACCCCTTCATGGCGCATTTTGTGATCGTTTTGTATGAAATGTTAAAGTTTATAAATAAGTGTTATGGCACACCAGGCCAAGTGGCGCAACGCATTGTTCTAAAATCAGGTTTTATTTTGGCATGTTGAATTAGCGCTCGACGGATGCACCGGCGTGTTTTTTTTCTCATAACAGCTGAAAGAACTTAAATACTCCGTCGTTTTGGTTCCTACAAATAAGAGTACATCATTCGAACCTGTAAAAGGCCTACTTTTATTAATGTACACTCACAATAACAAAATGTTGTGCGGGCCATCACAAAAAAAAACCTCTAAAGGCTACTTGCCTCAGTCACAATAAGATATATCGGTAACACTTTACAATAAGGTTGTATTAGTTAGCATTAGTTAATGCATTAGTTAACATGAACAACACCTCTGTTCAGCATTAGTTAATCTTTGTTAACGTTAGTTAATAAAAATACAGCTGTTCATGGTTTGTTCATGTTAGTTCACAGTGCATTAACTAATGTTAACAAGATTTCAATAATGCATTAATAAATGTTGAAATTAACATTAACAAAGATAAATAAATGCTTTATAAGTGCAGTTCATTATTAGTTAATGTTAACTAATGTAGTTAACTAATGTTAACTAATGAACCTTATTGTAAAGTGTTAGAAAGATTGAAATGTAAAAAATATTCTCTGATTATGTAATCCATATGAAACCAACGAGAGGTACAGAGGTAATCTGCTCAAAATATGTTTATAATGTGTATGAGTGCTTCCTAATGAAGAAAGGACAAGGCATAAGCTCTAAATAAATGTAAATCGCTCTGAATTAAAATGTAAAAAAAAATTTTTGGTCAATGTTCTGATATTGCCCCCTCTGCTTTTTTCACAAATCGCACCCTATATATATATATATATATATACAAACCCGATTCCAAAAAAGTTGGGACACTGTACAAATTGTGAATAAAAAAGGAATGCAATAATTCACAAATCTCATAAACTTATATTTTATTCACAATAGAATATAGATAACATATCAAATGTTGAAAGTGAGACATTTGGAAATGTCATGCCAAATATTGGCTCATTTTGGATTTCATGAGAGCTACACATTCCAAAAAAGTTGGGACAGGTAGCAATAAGAGGCCGGAAAAGTTAAATGTACATACAAGGAACAGCTGGAGGACCAATTTGCAACTTATTAGGTCAATTGGCAACATGATTGGGTATAAAAAGAGCCTCTCAGAGTGGCAGTGTCTCTCAGAAGTCAAGCTGGGCAGAGGATCACCAATTCCCCCAATGCTGCGGCGCAAAAATAGTGGAGCAATATCAGGAGTTTCTCAGACAAAAATTGCAAAGAGTTTGAAGTTATCATCATCTACAGTGCATAATATCATCCAAAGATTCAGAGAATCTGGAACAATCTCTGTGCGTAAGGGTCAAGGCCGGAAAACCATACTGGATGCCCGTGATCTTCGGGCCCTTAGACGGCACTGCATCACATACAGGAATGCTACTGTAATGGAAATCACAACATGGGCTCAGGAATACTTCCAGAAAACATTGTCGGTGAACACAATCCACCGTGCCATTCGCTGTTGCCGGCTAAAACTCTATAGGTCAAAAAAGAAGCCATATCTAAACATGATCCAGAAGCGCGGGTGTTTTCTCTGGGCCAAGGGTCATTTAAAATGGACTGTGGCATAGTGGAAAACTGTTCTGTGGTCAGACAAATTTGAAGTTCTTTTTGGAAAACTGGGACGCCATGTCATCCGGACTAAAGAGGACAAGCACAACCCAAGTTGTTATCAGCGCTCAGTTCAGAAGCCTGCATCTCTGATGGTATGGGGTTGCATGAGTGCGTGTGGCATGGGCAGCTTACACATCTGGAAAGGCACCATCAATGCTGAAAGGTATATCCAAGCTCTAGAACAACATATGCTCCCATCCAGATGTCGTCTCTTTCAGGGAAGACCTTGCATTTTCCAACATGACAATGCCAGACCACATACTGCATCCATTACAACATCATGGCTGCGTAGAAGAAGGATCCGGGTACTGAAATGGCCAGCCTGCAGTCCAGATCTTTCACCCATAGAAAACATTTGGCGCATCATAAAGAGGAAGATGCGACAAAGAAGACCTAAGACAGTTGAGCAACTAGAAGCCTGTATTAGACACGAATGGGACAACATTCCTATTCCTAAACTTGAGCAGCTTGTCTCCTCAGTCCCCAGACGTTTGCAGACTGTTATAAAAAGAAGAGGGGATGCCACACAGTGGTAAACATGGCCTTGTCCAACTTTTTTGAGATGTTGATGCCATGAAATTTAAAATCAACTTATTTTTCCCTTAAAATGATACATTATCTCAGTTTAAACATTTGATATGTCCTATATATATATATATATATTAAAAGAAGAAACAAAAAAGTTGCTGAAATAGAGCGATGTTTATGAAAAAAATGTGGTGCTCTGAGACTTTTTGACGTCACTGTAATTCCCTTGGGAAAAAGTTTTTTTATGTTTGTCTTTTGTGTTCATTGCATTGTTTTATTGATGGTTTACTTTTATGTTCATGCTGCTGTGAGATGAATTGGAGAGTCGCTGACGTTTATGGTTTAGATTTGCTGCAGTTTTTTATTTTAATTTCTGGTGATTTAGTTTACGGCTGCAGCAGGTTTGAACCTTTAACCCTTTAATGTCATGACGGCTCCTGTCACAGTAGCGTGTGTGTGTGTGCATGACCTCGCAGGAGTGTATCTCGCATTCAGCAGTGAAAACAAAGTTTGAGCAGCACACAATCAGAGCAAAGCAGATCACTGAAACGGTCAAAGACATCATGGATCAAATCAACATCGCCGCCGCGGAAAAGAGGTGCGTCCCGTTCTTTTGTCTTCTCTTCTCTTGATTTTGTATTAGAAGTTCTGGTAATATACACTCACCTAAAGGATTATTAGGAACACCATACTAATACTGTGTTTGACCCCCTTTCGCCTTCAGAACTGCCTTAATTCTACGTGGCATTGATTCAACAAGGTGCTGAAAGCATTCTTTAGAAATGTTGGCCCATATTGATAGGATAGCATCTTGCAGTTGATGGAGATTTGTGGGATGCACATCCAGGGCACGAAGCTCCCGTTCCACCACATCCCAAAGATGCTCTATTGGGTTGAGATCTGGTGACTGTGGGGGCCATTTAGTACAGTGAACTCATTGTCATGTTCAAGAAACCAATTTGAAATGATTGGAGCTTTGTGACATGGTGCATTATCCTGCTGGAAGTAGCCATCAGAGGATGGGTACATGGTGGTCATAAAGGGATGGACATGGTCAGAAACAATGCTCAGGTAGGCCGTGGCATTTAAACAATGCCCAATTGGCACTAAGGGGCCTGAAGTGTGCCAAGAAAACATCCCCCACACCATTACACCACCACCACCAGCCTGCACAGTGGTAACAAGGCATGATGGATCCATGTTCTCATTCTGCTTACGCCAAATTCTGACTCTACCATCTGAATGTCTCAACAGAAATCGAGACTCATCAGACCAGGCAACATTTTTCCAGTCTTCAACTGTCCAATTTTGGTGAGCTCGTTCAAATTGTAGCCTCTTTTTCCTATTTGTAGTGGAGATAAGTGGTACCCGGTGGGGTCTTCTGCTGTTGTAGCCCATCCGCCTCAAGGTTGTGCGTGTTGTGGCTTCACAAATTCTTTGCTGCATAACTCGGTTGTAACGAGTGGTTATTTCAGTCAAAGTTGCTCTTCTATCAGCTTGAATCAGTCGGCCCATTCTCCTCTGACCTCTAGCATCAACAAGGCATTTTCGCCCACAGGACTGCCGCATACTGGATGTTTTTCCCTTTTCACACCATTCTTTGTAAACTCTTGAAATGGTTGTGCGTGAAAATCCCAGTAACTGAGCAGATTGTGAAATACTCAGACCGGCCCGTCTGGCACAAACAACCATGCCACGCTCAAAATTGCTTAAATCACCTTTCTTTCCCATTCTGACATTCAGTTTGGAGTTCAGGAGATTGTCTTGACCAGGACCACACCCCTAAATGCATTGAAGCAACTGCCATGTGATTGGTTGATTAGATAATTGCATTAATGAGAAATTGAACAGGTGTTCCTAATAATCCTTTAGGTGAGTGTACACCATGAGAGCAGAATATTTCAGAGCAATTCGTCTCTGAAATGAGTCCAAGCAATCTTAAACAGTGCAGTGTTGATAAAGTATCTCAAGTAGGCATGTGACTGTATCAAAATTTCATATCGTGATTATTGCTGAAGCTTTTATCATGGTATTGAATTAAGTTTAAAACTTAAGTGTTAAATAACTCTGAACCAGGGTTATAATCGTTAACTAAAACTATTAAAACATTTCTGTTTGAAATAAAGCTGAAATAAAATAAAGTATAATTATTAGTTGGAAATTTAGAAATGTTGCCTTGGCAATAAGTTGGAGCACTAAAATTATTAACTGGAAATAAATGACTTAAATTTAATAAAAATAAATTAAACCTAAATATCAATATAAAAAATAAGTAATAATAAAATGACAAAAGCACACAGCAAAATGGCTAAAAATTAAACAAAGATTTAGGGATGCATTGAAATTTACTGAGTTGAAATAAACATGGGTGAACATCAGAAGGTATGTTTTCAACACCGAAATAAATACTCATGTAATCGCTGTTTCAACTGGGGAAAGACGTCAATAAAAACGGCTTGTAGGCTATACAATATCACTTGATATTACATTTATCTCAAGAAAGCTATTCAATGTCCATTAACTCATTAGTTGGCTAGAAAAAACTAATTCTAGAGAAGAGCATTTTGCTAAATACAGTGGTGTGAAAAAGTGTTTGCCCCCTTGTTAAATATGATCAAAGATGGCTGTAAAAAATAAATCTGCATTGTTAAACAATATTACATGTTGTTACATGTTACATACATGTTGTTACATTACATGCACTATATAACATGTTCATTATATGTTTACTTAACCTGTTAGTGATGTCTTTATTGTTAAATGTGTGTACATTTACATTAAGAGTTTATTGTTGTTGAAATGTTTATATTTCACCAACAAACTGGAGTAGAAACAATTCTATTATTAAAAAGTTGATATAAAAACTGGCTTACGTGCAATTCAACTCAGTTTTAGTGTTGATTTATTAAATACATTTAATTAATTTATTAATTTAGTTTCGGTGCATCCTCAATTTTCGGTTTTGGCTTCGGAATTTTAGAATTTCCAGAGTATTCTAGAAAAATATACAAATAAAAACAAATTCTAAATATGTATGAAACTTAAATAAAAACTGAAGCAACACTGCTCTGAACATCTAAATAATAAAACAATACTCAATAAAGTAACTAGTTTAAAGTGCAAAAACAATAAAGTTTCAGAACATTTGCGATCAATATCTACGGAATGTTTTAATCCACATTAAGATGCATAAATTAAGTGTAAACAAATATATTTGACATTTTTATTGGGTCTTGAAGTATTTAATTATAGTAATGAATACCGTAGCAAATACAAAAATCTGAATGGCTGTTTGAAACTTTTAAAAACGTTTAATGGCTGCATTTCTGTTGTTCCATAATGTATTACTGTATATTGGCACATGTCCAATCTCAAAGCTTCATTGTCATCGCTCATGTAGTCACATGTGTTGTATCTGATCCCAGGGTCATCTCTCTGGAGAAGAGAGAGTATCTGAGTGACCGACTGGATTTTGTCCGCAATCAACTAAACCTGCTCATCCAGGACATCAAGAAACAAATCGAGGCCATCACAAAGGAGGTAGAAAACAAGGTAAACCAGAGGAATCCATTAACTGTTCACCTTGATGATAAAACGACGGTATAACATTTGCATTTAAATTCCTGACAGAATATTCTGCTTTAGAACGGGTCATGATTTTAAACATCAGAATTTAATTTGATTAATTGATTCACTATTCAAATCGTGTCGTAATAACTAACAATCGTAAATTTCAAGTTGTTTTTTATACTTTCTTGTTGTTAAGTCTTGCTATCATGTGACCCACTGCTGTTTTATGAGTAATCTGAACGTCTTCCTCTGTGTGTCTCAGGTGTCGAATGCCATGGCAGAAGAGATCTGTCGTCTGTCTGTACTCGTAGACGAGTTTCATTCGGATTTTCACCCGTCACCTAATGTGCTTAAAATCTACAAATCTGTGAGTGCGCTCTCACCCCTTAAAAGTCAAACTCAGAGTAGACCTTTATCAACGGTTTTATGTTTTGTAAATGGATGAGCAGAGCTGACCCGTAATTAGGTAAATTTTTCCTCCTATTTGCAGGATCTTCTGAACCACATTGAGAAGGGCATGGGCAAGAATCTGGCCTTCCGCTGTTCTGATGCAGTAAACGCCTCTGTACAGTCCTCTCAGAAAGACATGATTGGTATGTGAGAACACCAGGTCCTGGACAGACACAATGACCTGTGTTTGATATTTAAACAGCAGTAGTCCTATTAATAGATAATGTCTGATAACCAGTGAAGTGTTGCTTATGTAGGTCTTTACAAACATTACTGTGTTATCTGGCTCTCTGCAATACATGATTGTGATTGCTCAGTGGTGACAGTCTACTGTAATGACGCTAAACAGTAGTGGGTAAAATCTATATGTTGTTAAATATGTGTTAAATAATGTTCTTAGTCTTTTCTTAGTCGAGACAGAAGCTACAATAGTTTACTTTAATGAGATGCCAGATACAGTTTATTTTGTAACCAAAATACCAATAATAACCAGGAAAAAAGTATGCATAATGCAGTACTTTTAATTATGAACATGCCGAAATACACAATGACTCTTATTTTGAAATCTCTATATAATACTATTTATATATACAGTTTTCGTAGTAACCAAAATATCAGTAATAACCAGGGGGGAAAGTATGCAAAATGCAGTACTTTTTAAATTACGAACATGCGAAAATACACAAGGACTCTTATTTTGAAATGTATATGCATTAGTTTTGCCACTTAGTTTTATTCTGTAACCAAAATACCAATAATAACTAGGAAAAAGTATGCATAATGCAGTACTTTTAATTATGAACATGCCTAAATACACAAGGACTCTTATTTTGAAATCGCTATATAATACTATTTATATATACAGTTTTCGTAGTAACCAAAATATCAGTAATAACCAGGGGAAAAGTATGCAAAATGCAGTACTTTCAATTATGAACATGCCAAAATACACCAGGACTCTTATTTTGAAATGTCTATGTATTACTATTGCCACATACAGTTTATTTTGTAACCAAAATACCAAAAATAACCAGGACAAAAGTATGCATAATGCTAGACTTTTAATTACGAACATGCCAAAATACACAAGGACTCTTATGTATATGCATTACTATTGCCACTTACAGTTTTATTTTGTAACCAAAATACCAATAATAACCAGGAAAAAAAGTATGCACAATGCAGGCCTTTTAACACCAGGATTTATATTTTGAAATGTCTATGCATTACTATTGCCACATACAGTTTTTATTCGCACATGTGCCTCTAAATACATCTTACAGTTTGCACACATTTGTCGTAAATGAAATGTTTACACTGTCGAGCCCTGCATTATCCCTCATGCATGTATAAACTACCTGTCTATTCTTCTTCCAGAGTGTCTGAAGTCGCTGCTGCCCTCGGCTGTCCAGAACCAGCTCCACATGCTCATTCCCTGCAGGAAGTTTGAGCTCAGCTACGACCTGAACTGTGCCACGCTCTGCTCAGACTTCCAGGAAAACATCGAGTTCCAGTTCTCTTTGGGCTGGACCGCCTTGGTCCACCGTTTCCT
Organism: Rhinogobio ventralis; assembly: GCA_039654625.1. Lineage (NCBI taxonomy): Eukaryota > Metazoa > Chordata > Actinopteri > Cypriniformes > Gobionidae > Rhinogobio > Rhinogobio ventralis. The sequence goes on along the minus strand of CM077213.1, from coordinate 2,750,913 downwards.
AGGTCCTGTCAACGGCAGACGTGCCTTGATGCTGGTGGATCAGCAGGTACATGCATCAGCTAAAGGGAAATCTGCGTTACCATTGCTATTTGTATTGTACCAGTTGTGTTGCTCTTTGATCTGTTTTTGGTCTGAAATACAAGTGAAACGCTTATGAGGCCTGCTGTCAGATTCAATTAAACATTTTAATGATTTATATTGTTGTTTTTTAAGCTGATGGCACCGCTCACCCCTTCAGCACCAGCGGTGGTTCAGTCTCAGATCCCCAGAGCTCCTGGAGGTCAGAGTCAGATTCAGGCATCAGTGGCGCAGGAAGAACTCATGATGACCATGGTGAACAACCTGGCCTCTCTCACCTCACGCACGTCTATGAGCGTGATCATCGTTGGAGGAGTGGTGAGAATGATCTCAGTGCTTCCTTATTAATGCTTTACAGAATTCCCTATATTTTATATATGGGCAGAGTTGGAAATACAAAACAAATGTTGTATGTATGCAAATTGTATAATATGCAAGGTACACATTTCTAGTAATTGTGCAGTTAATTCTCATATTGTATTTTCAGAAAGTTTTGGAATATTTCCAAATTTGTCACTACCAAAACACAATAATATATAAGGCTTATATTGACCTATTAAGATTTTGTTTACATCTACCTTGTAAATATATTTTTTGCTATTTTATTATAAAGTTTTCATAGGTAAATCAATAACAATTACAATTTTAACAATATTTCAAGTGTAATTTTATGAGATTTGTTGTCTTTCTTGGGCATAAAGTTAATCATACTGATTTCAAAGTTATGGATTCATTCGTTTGAATATACACTGAACCAAACACTATCATAACATCTTAGCTGATCATTCGATATCCTTTATTTTTGGCCTGCACATTTCCAGAAATGTTTTGGTAGCGACCACATCCAATCGCATACTAAAACATGCTAAAATACTAATAATTTGCATAACTGTACTTAAATTTTAGTTTATTTCCCCCAAATAAACCATTTTGTGTTCCACTTTGTCACTACCAAAACAATGATGACCATTTCGGTTGTGACAATTTTAGATACTTTTGAGCCTAGCTCAGAGATGCTAATCAGCACATGGTTAGCTAGCACAGTTCTGAACAGTTGTACACACAGAAAAACTACATTTTATGGAATAACACCCAAAAAAAGTGTGCTTAATTGCAGAAAAAAAGAGTTTGGTAGTGACGTTCCTTAAAGTTACACACACATTTTCAGACTTTTGAACACATTTCCCTCAAAATGATGGGACGGATCTACTATGAGAGAGAGCGACACAGGAATATTTCCTGTTGTTAAAGTCAGTCTCAGCCAGTGGACTAAAACATAGTTTCGTGACATGAAAATGCGGAACACATTTTTTTTTTAACTTTAAAATGTCATGATTTACAAAGAAAATATAAATGTTTTTTGTTTTTTTTTTTAACTTCACAAAAAAAAAAAATCGAAAAGATATTTTTTATAAACAACAATGGGGAAAAAAAGCTCAAATTATTTCAATATCATTTTCATAAGTTGAAATTTAGGGGTTAGGGTCCAGACAGCCACCAATTAAAAGTACAAAATAAATGTTGATTTTATATATATATATATATGTATTAAGCTTACTGATATTTTAAATATTTGTTGCTTTCAATAGATAATAGAAGGATCTTAGTAAACATCTCAGATTTGAATGCTTAAATGCTTTTTAAATGTGTTTTTTGGTTGTGGGACAGCAGTTTGCACCAGTTCTGTAGAATGACCCATATTTGGTCTGTTTATGCGACAGTCAGATGTCCTTTTCCTGTCTAAGTGAGAGTTTCTTGGCCAAAATAAGCTGTAACGTGGCCCCACTTTATACTGATAGTCCAAGTCAAAAGATGTGATCACATTTGTGAAATTTTGCCACAAAAAACTCCATTGTTTATCGTCAGTAGTGAAGCAATGTATGAAGCACAGCTCCCACAGAAGTCACTTTCCAACTGCGTGGGGAAATATTTCGTTCCAAACGTGTGAATTCCTCAAAAATTTACTGAACGACTTTAAATGTGAACTTCCCTGGGTGGAAATGAGTGCATTGAAGTTCATCTCTATACCTTTTGTTAGGTGTGGCGCACAGTTGGCTGGCGTCTGATCGCTCTCTCCATGAGTATGTACGGCATGCTGTACCTGTATGAAAAACTCACCTGGACAACCAAAGCCAAGGAAAGAGCCCTGAAGAGACAGTTTGTGGAATACGCCACCGAGAAACTTCAAATGATCATCAGTTTCACCAGCTCAAACTGCAGCCACCAAGTGCAACAGTAGGAGTTCATCTGGATTTTCACACCCAAAATTACAGTTTTGTCCATGAGGAAGCTTTTGTCCAAACTTGGACGCCACTTCAGGTGGAATAAAGTCTGGGTTATGGTCCATGTAGACAATGCCGTTAGCAAGTCGCTTGAGATTAATATGGCTTCATGTGCATAAGTGAACTGCTATTGATGACATATCATTTGCTGGTAAACCAATCTCACTTCTTCTGTCATTAACCCACTGATATACCCGTGCAATAGGTGCAATACTCCCCCTAGTGTCAGGTAGATGGTCTACATATAAAAGGGCTAAGTCAAATCTGTTACAATAGTATAGCAGTGTAATCCATTTTTCATTGCTGCTCAGAAATCACGTTCATTGTAAGTGCTGTTCTGTGCATGCAAATAGAAAATAACTCCGTTCCTGTATGTTAAAGTGTTCTTGTTTGTCTGATGCAGGGAAATCGCCAGCACATTCGCCCGACTATGCCAGCAAGTTGACATCACCCAGAAGGACCTGGAGAATGACATCCAACGCCTCACTGACAAGATCCAGAAGCTGGAAACTGTACAGAACCGATCCAAAGTGCTCAGGTCAGATCTTGATACAGTATTTGAGCCATCATTGAGCATGTTAATATACTCGCCAGTACACTGAAAACTCCCAAAAATCAGCTTATTGAATTAACATGTCCTGGTTTACATGCAAACCAATACCCCGGCAATGCAAGACTTAATAAAAAAATCAGGCGATTCCAATCATTTGTGCAATCCATTTGTTTTATGTGAGATGTGATGTTAAAGAGGACCTATTATCTTTTACAAAGTCTTGATTTTTGTTTTTGGGCTCTGATTAATGGTTTTCATGCTTGAATGTTCAAAAACAATACAATTATTTTTCTCATTTTTGACCCTGGAATACAAAACCAGTCATAAGTGGCACGGGTATATTTGTGGCAATAGCCAACAACACATTGTATGGGCCAAAATTATAAATTTTTCTTTTATGCCAAAAAACATTAGGATATTAAGTAAAGATGATGTTCCATGAAGATATTTTGTAAATTTCCTACTGTAAATATATCAAAAATGTATTATTAGTAGTAATATGCATTGCTAAGGACTTCATTTGGACAACTGTAAAGGTGATTTTCTCAATATTTCGATTTTTTTGCACCCTTAAATTCTGGATTTTAAAATGGTTGTATCTCGGCCAGATATTGTCCTAACAAACCATACATCAATGGAAAGCTTATTTATTTAGATTTCAGATGATGTATAAATCTCAATAAAAAAAAAAAAAAACCTTATGACTGGTTTTGTGGTCCAGGATCACATATTTGACATTGTTGCAGCACCTCCCTTCTCAGTCTGTCAGTAACGCTCTGGGGTGCGTTTCCCGAAAGCATCGTTAGCCAACTTTTGGTTGCAAGTTCCGTCGTTATTAGCATAGTTCAACGAGTCAGTGTTTCCCGAAACCATCCAACAAACATTCGCAAACAGCGTCGCAAAGTTGTGTGGTTGCAACGACAGCCCTTAACCTGTGGTTAGAAGCATAGTTTCTTGTTTGCATGACGTGGACTCAATAAATCCTTATCTTGAGCAAAATAAGCAAGCTGCCATTCAATACAATCTGTATCTTTTATTAAGAATACATACAAATGCAAGAATGTAGGTTTGATTTTGAAATTGGTGGGAACAGTCCCGGAAGCTGAAGATTCAGGAAATTAATAGGATGGTGAATTAAGTCTATATTGACCTTAACAATATGTTAATTATTGAATTATATAATGTTACAGGTAACTAATAAAGACAAGGAGGCAGTTTAAAAGAAACTTAACTTTACTCCGTTCATAGTGCAATGCAATAGTCAAAGTGTCATCTTGTTCCTTGCTATTTGAAGAAGCCAAACACACGTCTGTGTCTGTCATTAACAGAAATGAACTGTTGTGATATTTGTTTCACATCAATATTGTCCAGTTTGTCCTGGTGGACATGGCACACAGCAATACTGTTAAGTCTCACTTGTGCCATTATTGTTCTGTACCATGTTTTCAGTCTCCAAAGAGCACTGAAACTTCTTCCAGCCTCAGCTGATGAGACTAGGATGAGTAAAAGCAGCCTGACAACTTTATCAAACAGGCCTCTCACTTGAACAAGACCAAGCAATGTTGTGTTTTCATGTTATGGGGACTTTACACAGACATAATTTATATACGGTACAAACTGTATATTCCATCCCCTTACACTAAACCTACCCATCACACAAAACTTTCAGCATTTTTACATTTTCAAAAAACACCACTTAGTGTGATTTATTTTCCTCATGGGGACCAAAAATTTTTCAAGATATTGCCATCTTTGTGGGGACATTTTGTCCCCATAACGTAGGGTTTCACACACACTCTCTCAGTCACACACACTCACACTCTCTCACTCGCACACACTAGCGTTTAGGTTTGCCACTTATCCCGCGATTGTCATATATTTAAAAAACTGCACTGTCGTTGAGTCAATATGTGACGTGATTTGCCCCGTATTTTCGTGCACAGAACGGTTCATTTCTCCCTCACTTACCGAATCTAGGTTTCGGAGGAGCTTTGCCGCTTCGCACAAGCAAATGTTGCTGCGGCCTCTCACAAGTTAGAAAGGAAAATTCCAATTGGATCAGTGATGGGAGTTCGGGAGGCGGGATCTATTAACCGTTTGTGTACCAGGAATTGCGTATTTTTCACAGAACGCTCTTGTAAGAGATTTTATCATCTAAATGAGATGTTTCCTGGTTAAATAAAATAAGTTATACATTAAAATCACAAGACCCAATCGGACAACAGTGGTTATATATAAATATATTTTAATTTTTGATTGAAATTATTACTAGGGACAAATCAGTGTCACTGGATATTGGTAGGGACATGTCCCTAGCGTCCCTACTAAATTCTACGCCCCTGTACAAATGTCATTTACATCTTTTAGTTTGTCAAGAGATTTAAAGCACCGTTTTTGAAGAGTGCGCATGTGCGTACATTCTCAAGTACGTAAGAATGGGCCTATGATTGAATCTGGGAAATAAAGCAAAATAACAGAGAAAAATGAGAAACAGTCCCCAGATGCCATGTCCGTAATTTATAGCAAAACATCAAGCATGAATTCGATCTTAAACAGATTTATTAAAAGAAGTTATTACTCCACCACCTGCGTGACATCATTAACCAACATGGTTGAACGACCAGTTTGCGACAGTATAGTTTCGGGGAAAAAGTCGTGACTAGCTAGTTGATTTCTTCACCGATGCATCGTACTATGGTAGTTCAGCAGCGGGTAACGTCATTGTACAGGAAACGCACCCCTGTTTAGTTCCTGTCTCTATGAAGCCCCTCCTCCAGAAAAGCACAGTGTACTCTGATTGGTTGGCTGGAACAGTGTGCTGTGATTGGTCAAGCACTTCCAGTGTGTTTGGAAAATGTCCTTTCCATTTACCATAACCGCCTAGCCTCACAAGCCAGACCCACATCAAGATGTTGGGTCTGGGAACACACCATTGGCAGGCTGTAATTCGAGGGGCGGGATAAACGGTTGTCTTTCAAATTCCCTCTGCATGCAATAGGATAGCGCTACAACCAACCAGAACAACTAAGAAGGTGAAGCGGAGCTAGTTGATAGAACTTTTGCCAAATCCGGTCGGCAAAACTCTGAACACATCTTCCTTTTTTAAGAATGATTTCAGTGCTGTTCTTTGTTCTTTTCTCAAAGAAAAGCTTAACTCCAAGTCTTCCAGAGTTGCGGCCAAAGCCAATTCGAAAGACCGCTGTTCGCCAGCTTCTTTGTTTTCAAGTAGCACGCGGAACCATTGCAACTCTGCTGTCATTATGTTAAGCCCACCCACCGACTCTATACGCGATGTGATTGGCCTGACTAGAGTTTGGTTTTTCAAGCTCGCAAGCCAACGGCGAGTTGCTAGACGACCCTGGCTGCAAATTAAATTTGCTGCCGCTAGGGTGCATCTAGATTTCTAGGCTAATAACCGCCAGTTTCAACACAATACTAACTCACTCAACCAGGCCCTGCCCTCTTGATTTAGCGTATGCCTTCGGCGGTAATTATTTAAATGAGGAATATTGTGACGTGTTCGTCCACGGAAAAGAAAACTCAAGACTAATGGAGGCGTTTCAGGGAGTTCAGAAACCGTGACACTGATTTGCAGGGACTTTTCAGAACTTTTTCATGCTCAAAACAGCAGCATTACACACTAAAGCAAGTTGAACATGTAACAAAAGCATAATAGGTCCTCTTGAGTCTTCTGTATTCTGTTGTGCTTTTAGGTTTCTCCTTAGAAAAGTTTTTCACATCTGTAATCTTGATGATCTTGAGCTGTTTGTAATAATGGACATGTTTACTTTTTTACAGACATAAAGCCACAGCTCTGGAAAAGCAGTTGGAGGATTTCAGCTCCCAGTATCTGCGTCCTCAGCCCTGATTCTGAGTTCACACGGTCGCTCGGCTCCTTCCAGAGAGTGATGTAACTCGTGAATACTGTACGCCCTCCCGTTACGCCCTGCTGTTTAGGGAATTCTCCGATCGCCAGATGTTGCAAGGAATGTGGAGGGGGAAAAATGTTACTTGTAGTTCAACTGTAAAATTTGTATTCTTGAATTAAAGCTGGCTTAGTGCGGTATTTTGGTTGAAGTTTTTCTGTACAGAGATTATGTCTCACTGAAACTTAACACTATTTTGTAAACTGTGAAACTGCCCTATGAAGCAAAACATGAGGGGGGAAAACAGATGGAATTTTGCAGTAGAGGTTCAGCAAAATGAAGGTGTAGAACTAGAACAAACTTACTTATACCAAGCCTTTTTCACCGAGCCTTTTTCTTCCGAAACAGAGTTCATGCCATCAGACAAGGAAATCAGATTTTGTAGATTTGCCTTTTGATCACAAAGCCTATTTTCTACACGTTCCTTGGTAGACGTTTCAATGAATCAAACTCGGTATTAAAATTCTCTTCATGAATTTCCTGTTGTTTCTAAACACATGTAAATGCAATTCCAATGTAAAAGCTCCTCATATGTAATAAATATAATGAAATATTACTAAATTGTTCTATGCATTCCATTACTGTGTGAAACAAACTCTTGATGTTGTGATGTCTAGATTTAACGCTATCAACCCCCCCCCCACCCCAAAAAAAAAATTAAAATGCACCTTAAGATGTTATTAAAGGCACAATATGTACGATTTTTGGATTAAAATATCCAAAAACCACTAGAACAGTGTTACATATTTTGTTGACTTGTGTACTTACATTATCCCAAATGTTTCCAAGAATGTTTAAATCCAGAGAAATAAGCAATTTTAACCAGGACACGGACCGTGTCCGTGCGTCGCTTATCAATGACATCATACCCGCTTTACCCTCAATTTACGGTTTTATTTTGTAGAAACCATGGAAACACCAAAGCCGCTTTAATATCTGATGTGTTTTATTAGACGGTGAGCAACTGTTTGGATCATTCATGGACAGAAACTAATCATTGTTCTCCAGCTCAACACAGTTAGTCTTGTTTAAATCTGGAGTTCTTGATTTACCGCGAGTACCATGTTTTATCATGCCTAATATGATCTCGCTCACTGCAGTGTGAACAAGTGTCTCATAGCAGCCGAGCGAACACACAGAGTGGCATTATAACATAACTTTCAACACACTCAAATAATGTGTGTAATATGATAAAGCAGCGCTGCATTACCACACACACATGAGCGGAAGAAGCGGAAGCGCTCGTCTGCGGCAGAATAAAAGCTCCGCAAAATCCAGGCGTCATCAAGCCACGCCTTTGTTTTGAATAAGTGACCTCTAGCGACAAAAAAAATTACATATTGTGGCTTTAATAGATAAAATATTTGTATAATGAATGGGCGGGTCTATTAATCATAGTGGGCGGGGCTACGCTTGTCAAGTCCACCCACTGTGATGAATAGGACCGCCTATTTACTATACAATTATTTATTAAAGCATTGTTGTTTCATTGATTTTAATATAATTACAAACATGATTATAACATTTCAAGTCCTTAGAATAAAATAAATTTTTGGATAATGAGTTTGATTGACATCTGATTTAGGCAATTAGCTGTCTCAGCCATTTCGCACCTGTGAGTTCGTTTGTGTGTTCACCCATTCAGTAACAATTTGCAGCTGCAAAATTTCAGAGAAAGAGCAGCGATGTTTAAGCAAAAGTCTATTTAAAATACTTTTTTTTTTTTAAGCCCAGGACTCTCCCGCTCATTCTGCAACAGCCAGGTAAGTCATTTTTTTTTTTTTTTTCAAATAAGATCTTTTTGGTGTCATTTTGTATGGGACGGGTAGTCTGGGCATTTAGTGACCTGACGTGAGAAATTTTTCCTACACAACTTTGGTCAAACTTTACAGATCGAGTATAGTAATCCTCAACGTCACGGTATATAGTACTTGGGCCTATTGTGAATAAATTTTGACACGGGACATGCTTTTTCCTTACGGATTTCGTGACGGAACGTGGTAGTTTTTTTCTGTAATGTGCGTGTGTTTTACCCAAGCCTGAAAAACTGAAGCCTGCGCGCCTCGATCGCCCTCAGGTGGCTGGTCCCAGTATAGCTCACAACCCCCGCCACTCCGTGTATTCTAATGGACGCGAGACAAACTTAACGATCAAATTACTTTTTTAAAATAAATTTTTCCCCAAAGTTGCTTTCTGTCATTTTAGGTGTTTTAATTTCAAGTGTTCGTTTTTTAAATAAGTTTGGTTTTAGTTAGTTATTTAATGCTATAAAAACAGGGGGTGTGACGTCATGATTGACAGCTGAGATTTACGGCTCCTCTGAGTGACGTAACTTTTTTCGGGAGAAAAGCTTTAGCTTTAATTTCTACATTTCCATAACTGTTTATTTCACACCAACATAATGAAATTTTCTGCATCTGCGAGAGTGTGGGCGGGATATCGCGGCTTTACTTCCTGCTCTACACTGCGCAGACTCGGTCCCAAATCTGCGCAAGATGTCAGCGCCATATTCGGACCTCCGGAGGCTTCAGCGCAATCCATGTTCTTTTACGGTCTATGGTTTTACCTTATAAATAATTGCTATATATAATATGAAGACGGGGCACTCTGATTACTTATGAATGGGAGAAAGTTCAATGCCCAATATGGCGAATAAGCCCCGCCTTCTAAATGAAAGAGCCAATCGTTGATTAGTAAAGTCATTGCGTCACTGCAACTGCCGTTAGAAGGTCCGGTTGCTATAGAAACAGACAGTGTTCTGAGACGCGCGTTTAGGACTGCGCATGCGCATTAGTTTTGTCCAGGCTGAAAAATGCAAAAAATAAAGAAGCTTTTTTTTTTGTCATGATTCGAGCGTTTAGAAACAAAATGTATGAGACAGTTGTTGTTATGATATCACAAAAATTGAAGTTTTGTTTAGGCGCTGTACCAAAAATAGCCACCGGGTGACACATTCCATTGATTTTATGTATTCTCCTGTAACAAGTTAATACATTTCTTTCCAAATATCACTTCTGTCACAAACTATGGAACCTTGAGACTCAGACCTTTCCGACGATATGCGTTTTGTCAAGATTTCGATTATAAAATATTTTTTGTAATATAAAACTAGGGGAGGAGCCAGCTAAAATAATTTAGGAGTACAATTTCCATAACGCAACTTTAAAGGTTTTCACATGATAAATTTTAAGTTCGTAAGGTTTCGAATGATGCCTTATTTATGATGAATACTAAAATATGCGATGTAAAAAAAAAAAGCGCCTAGCAGGACGGATCATCAAAAAGAAACACCTTAACATATGGTTAAAAGTCTTTTTATTGGTTACAATATCAGTGTATGGCAGCTTTATCACCATGTTACTTTACAAATACCAAAAAACTGAGGAACAAAATGTTATTAAAAATGATTATTTGAAAATGTGGCACTGAAAGTACACAAGGCACCACAGTCCTGGCTTTATTGGCTCAAAGAAGAAGGTAATGAAGGATACAAATGAGCCAAAAGTATATTATGAATACTTAAAGCATTGGGGTTCTAACATGTAAAATACTCTTTTGTTGCAGAGTTTGAGTGGTTTGGTATGGAAGCTTGTTAAAAAGTAAATTCTCACTTTATAAATCTCGCAATTCAGAATTGCGGGATATAAACGCGCAATTGCGAGATAAAAAGTTGCAATTATCTTTTAAAATGTTTTATTCTGTGGCGGAATCAAGCTTCCATAGTTTGGCAATAATGCGGAATAAAACCTTAACTCGTTTGGAAAAAGTAATCAATGTTTTTCATTAAAGACTACAATAGCCAAGGGATAAAGACAGCGAGATGTTAAAACTGTCCATTTCATCTGATCCGGAACCAACCACTCAAATCTTCAACATGATCATAATAAAACCACCACAAAAAGAATCACTGATTGGCATAATCTTTCAACCTCTACAGTACCAACAATAGAAATCGGACTTAAATTCTAACCAATACAAATAATACCAGCAGACAAATTTCCTGTTTAAATTGTAGAACTTCTAAATGAGACATGATTACTAAAGACATCCCTTTTCACAGTTCAATCATCTTAAAACTCAGCAAAAAACATTTAAACCCAAAATTAATTATTTTACGGCGTGATGAGCAGTGAAAGGGTTTTATTTACGCTAAAAAGCATTTTCATACTGTAAAAGTACGAAAAAAAAATACCTCAAAATAATTAAGCCACTTTCCAATTCCCTTTTACATAAAAAAAAAAAAGGTAAAGTAAGAGATCTTAAATTCTATTCACAGTTATATGAGGTGTTAAGAGCATTAAAAATGGCACAAATATCATTTTTAATCAGGCTTGTTAAGGTGAAAGAATATCAAGCTGGTTACTGACACACATCTCAAATCTGGCGACCACAAGAAACACAGAGACATACTGTCAGAACCGACGGCACTTATAAATATGGCGAAAATGTGAGTAAACCGCTTCATTGCTCTGATCTACTATTTTTGATCCACAGAAAAAAACAAGCCGAATATAAGTGAGTGACTGAGTGAGCAGATAAATCATCCTGACCAGGTAGTGTTCTTCATTTCCACCTGTTTGCACACATTTACATGCTGAAACTGAGAGATTGCAAAACTTTCTCAGCATTTAAATGACTCCTAATCAACTATGACGCACACAAAAAAATTATATATACTGCTGTTTATATGCTCCATCTTTGTAACACTGCAACACTTACAAATTTGAGAGGAGGGTTTGTTTCTAATCAGAAAAAAGCAAGTGTTATGAATTAATTCAAAAGCACAGATTTCCCTTGTAAGCACCAAAAATAAGAATCGATATACTAGGATTAGTTCTGTTGCGATCACTGGTATTTAAGGCTACAATTCAAGGGCGGAGACAATATAAATTTCATCATCAATCAAAAGCAACACCCCTAAAAACAAGGTGTCATAATGCTTGCTTGGAATTAAACATTCAATCTCAAGGCTGAGAAAATTCAGTGCCTTCTTTCCAAACACCCTCAAGCACCAATAAATGATGATTGGTTTAGTGGCGTGTAAAAAAAAAAAAAAAAAGTTAAGAGGTCATCTGCATGTTTTACGCTTTTGTTTTCCGATGCATGAAAACCTCCATAAATTCACAAACATTTTTGTAATACAGACTGCTGTTCGCAACGTTCCGTCTAGTTTAGCGTTGTTTTCTATGTACACAAAACAGAAAGAAAAATACAAAAAAAAAGGAGAAAGATTAATAAAAATGTCATGGGCCAATGATCAACTAGAAAAATATATACATGAACACTATGTATGTATATACTATATGGTATATACATACACATAATGCTGTACATATATACCATATCTATATTCATATACATGTATATTTACATATTACACAATGACACTTTAATAAATCTCATTATGATTCCTGTGGCCGGCGATGACGATTGGCTTTCCCACTACATACTGAAAATCATGTGTAATAACCGCAATACAGAGGAACTGCTGTGGAAAGACGTAGAAATGGGACCGAAGGAAGCTGGACCTGGAGATTTTAATACCGCTCTCAGTTCCAGATCCGAAGGAAACTGTCCCATGATCCCGTGGCCACAGCCATTCCATCATCATTTACTCCTAAACAGCTCACCCTGTTGTCATGACCGGCCAGGACACCTGACAGAGGGAGCGATACAGATTATTAGAATGCAAATCCAGTAAGATAAGATGAAATTTAATTTGCTCTTACCTGCACGTTCGCCTTTTAAAGTGTCCCAGACGTTGCAGTTGAAGTCGTCGTAGCCGGCCAGCAGGAGGCGTCCGCTCTTGGAGAAGGCCACAGAGGTGATGCCGCAGATGATGTTATCGTGAGAATACATCATCAGCTCCTGATCCGCACGCAGGTCAAACAGCCTGCAGGTGGCGTCGTCTGAACCCGTTGTGAAGGCATTTCCATTCGGAAAGAACTGCAGGAGTAAACAATATAACTACTCATGCAGTTTTACACAAGAGGAGCTTCTAGAACAGAATAAAAACCACCCAGTAGTATTTACAAAAGATGGTATCTTTGGTATAATTAAGATTTTTTTTAAAGATTTGATCTCTAATGCTCACTAAGGCTGCAATTATTTGATCACAACTGCAGTAAAACAGTAATATTGTGAAATACACTTTAGTGAAGTGATAACACTGATTATCTCTTCATCACGGCACCTGTTAGTGGGTGGGATATATTAGGCAGCAAGCGTGGGCAAAATGGGCAAGCGTAAGGATTTGAGCGAGTTTGACAAGGGCCAAATTGTGATGGCTAGTCGACTGGGTCAGAGCATCTCCAAAACTGCAGCTCTTGTGGGGTGTTCCCGGTGTGCAGTGGTCAGTATCTATCAAAAGTGCTCCAAGGAAGGAACAGTGGAGAACCGGCGACAGGGTCATGGGCGGTCAAGGCTCATTGATGCATGTGGGGAGCGAAGGCCGTGTGGTCCGATCAAACAGACGAGCTACTGGAGCTCAAATTGCTCAAGAAGTTAATGCTGGTTCTGATAGAAAGGTGTCAGAATACACAGTGCATCTCAGTTTGTTGTGTATGGGGCTGCATAGCCGCAGACCAGTCAGGGTGCCCATGCTGACCCCTGTCCACCACCGAAAGCACCAACAGTGGCACGTGAGCATCAGAACTGGACCACGGAGCAATGGAAGAAGGTGGCCTGGTCTGATGAATCACGTTTTCTTTTACGTCACGTGGATGGCCGGGTGCGTGTGCGTGGCTTACCTGGGGAACACATGGCACCAGGATGCACTATGGGAAGAAGGCAAGCCGGCGGAGGCAGTGTGATGCTTTGGGCAATGTTCTGCTGGGAAACCTTGGGTCCTGCCATCCATGTGGATGTTACTTTGACACGTACCACCTACCTAAGCATTGTTGCAGACCATGTACACCCTTTCATGGAAACAGTATTCCCTGGTGGCTGTGGCTCTTTCAGCAGGATAATGCTCCTGCCACACAGCACAAATGGTTCAGGAATGGTTTGAGGAGCACAACCACGAGTTTGAGGTTTTGACTTAAAAATTCCCCAGATCTCAATCCAATCGAGCATCTGTGGGATGTGCTGAACAAACAAGTCCGATCCATGGAGGCCCCACCTCTCAACTTACAGGACTTAAAGGATCTGCTGCTAACATCTTGTTGCCAGATACCACAGCACACCTTCAGGGGTCTAGTGGAGTCCATGCCTCGACGGGTCAGGGCTGTTTTGGCAGCAAAAGGGGGGACCAACACAATATTATTAATATAATACAATTTAAAAGAACTGTAACATGATCCTTCAGAAATCATTCTGATATGCTGATTTGCTGCTCAAGAAACATTTCTTATTATTACCAATGTTGTGAACAGTTGTGATGCTTCATATTTTTGTGGAAACCAGGACGCACTACCATTCAAAAGTTAGAAACAATACTCTTATTAAGTGACAAAGACATTTAATGTGTTATAACAAAAAAAAATGCTTTTCATTGAAAAATCCTGAAAATTCCACAAAAATATATAAAAATGGACACTTTTTTTAAATCCGAACGTAGTGTTAACGTGAACACTAAATAAAGCGATCGGTTTGTGTGCATTTATATGTCACAACCTTCCGATTGGATTTAATCTTTCGACATGCGCACACTGTACGAATATACATAGCTTCCCGCTGTTGTTGCATACTAACCATCCTCCTTTTCTTTGTTTTAAAAAGCAGATATTTAATATTGATATATTTCTATTTCGGGTCCTAATTAGGTGACGACCAGCACATGAACTGTTATGCCGTGCTACATATATTTATCAAACAGTAAAAACGCCCATTCCCGCGCCCAAAACCAGTCACCTGTGGATGAGAGTCCGAAACAAGGACTGGTGGGACGTCCTGCTCCACTTCACAGACGATGAGTGGAAAGAGAATTTCAGGATGGCAGGACACTCGTTTATGATACTTTATTCAACAGGAAGAACAGCTCGTTCCATGCGTCATAATGCTATTTCTACGTCACCGCACATGCTTGGTACTCTCCAGTTTTGGTTTTCAATCCGATCAAGTGTTTACGTGTCCTCGATCAGATTACAAAAGAAATAAACCACCCCTTACAATAATCAGATCTGGCCAATTCATTCCGATTGATGTGGTTACTTTGTGTGACTTTTATTCCGATTGTGCTACTAGTCTGATTACAATCGGATTATTAGGGTCCATGTAAAAGCAGCTACTGATAATAATCATAAATGTTTGTTGAGCATCAAATCCTCATATCAGAATGATTTCTAAAGGATCATGTGACACTGAAGACTGGAGTAATGATGATAAATTCAGCTTTGATCACAGGAATAAATTACACTTTACTATATATTCACATAGAGAACAGTGGTAATATTTCAGTTTTACTGTATTTTTGATCAAATAAATGCAGCCTTGGTTCTTTCAAAAACATTTAAAAAATCTTTTGACTGGTAGTATATATTTTAATAATTGAAACAAACAGCAAGCATGATTTTAAAAGTAGGTCTGAATCCTTACGCAGACGGCATTTATATCCGAGACGTGGCCAGTAAAAGACTGCCTGCACATCCCATCTCTGATGTCCCATAGTTTGGCAGAGGCGTCACAGGCCCCCGACACGAACGTCTTTGAGTCTGGACTGACCGACAGACTCATGACATCACCCGTGTGTCCCGTGAAACTGGTGGTCTGTTGGCCCGTCTCAATGTCCCACAATGCACTGCAAAAAAAGACACAGAAGCAAAGTTGAACATTTCATTTTAAATCAAAACCAAACACTTTCAAAATAAACATGCATTTAACATCGCAATAAAAACAATTCCTGCATCTAAAACAGCATTGATTTTCAGGGGAAGCATGAGCTAATAAAATGTACACCTTTAATGCAATGCAAGGTGCTTTGAATAAAAGTGTCTGGCAAATGCATAAATGTAAATTCCAAAGTGAAACAGGAAAAATTAAAAAGGTACAATATGCACATGCCAAATTATAATTTTACAATGCATTCACCATATATCTATTGCCATTATGTCACTTATTGCATTATTCTATGTATTAACTCACCATGTGGTGTCGCCAGAGCTGGTGATGATCTGATTGTCATCAAGAAAACGACAGCAAGACAGATAACCTACAGGATCGTTCATAAAAAATGTATTAATTATGTATTGTATAAAATGGCATACAGAAAGAGTTGTATTAAAGCAGGGTTTCCCAACCTGAGGTTTGTGAGTTAAGTTTTAATGTATTAATTAAATCTTAAAAATGTCAAATTTATATTAAAAAAATACACTAAAGGTCAAAAGTTTGGAATAATTATTATTTTATATTATATTATAATTTTGTTATAAAAATAAGTCTCTTATACTCAACCAGGCTGCATTTACTTAATCAAAAATAAAGTAGAAAACGTGAAATATTACAACGGTTTCCTATTTTAATATATTTTTTAAATATAATTCATTCCTGTAAATGGAAAAGCTGAATTTTCAGCAGATCAAATAAATGCAGTATTGGTGAGCAAAAGAGACTCATTTCAAAACAAGAACAACTTAATTATATTAAAATAATATGTAAATATTAAAATAAAATTAAAATACTTTTATATGTTTTCCTGCATGTCATATGATATGCAAATATGTTGTTACAATATTGAAATATTAACTTAATCTAGGGGTGTCAAGAGCTATTTTTTTTTATTGCTTTGAGATTAATTGCGATTTAATTGCATACTTATGAAATTTAAGCATACATCGTTTATCTTGTTTAATGCATTCATGTTGTCATGATTTGCTATATCCAGCAAAGTAAACCGTCAGATTGAAGTATGATTCTCACAAAACTATTTTCTGCAAGCTTTTTTCAAGGTACTGTATATTTAGGTGTCTTTCCAAAAAAGGACACTCTGAGACTCCAAAAGGACACCAAATAACTTAATGATATAAAGAGCCCATATAATTCATAAATTTATGCACACCAAAACACACACACACACAAAATACAGAACAAACTTGCTTGTTTAAATTTTAGACATGTCAATTTGCGATACTGAACTTTACCTTAATTACAATCCGCATCTATCAAAACTTTACTAGCAAGACGTTGGTTTGTGTTTTGAATTAATCGCATGTGTGAGATGAAGTTCATGCATTCAGGGTCTCATATAGCGAGGCTGAAAACACTGCGAGAGTCACGCGAGCTTCAGTGTGTGTGTGTGTGGGAAATGAAACCGCGCATCTGCGCCATTCATTCACACAGACACATGCCAGATTCGTATTTAAAGTCGTTTTGCGGTTTAATATTCACAGACACTAATCTATATTCCGTATTATGAAATTCCGTATTATACATTAAATTCCGTTTTTTATGACTGGATTCCGCGATTCCGTCCACATTTTCTGCATCACGGAAATCATAGAGCACTAGCTTGGTAATCGTCGTTTTAGAAGTATTACTTTAAAATTTAAAGGGGGGGGGGGGGGTCTAATGAGCATTCTGACTTATTACACTGTTAAAGAGTTGATTCTGATGCTAAACATGGACAAAATTTCCAAAAATGAGTTGGACATATGACGGAGTATTTCTGTGCCAAATACACTCAGAAGTTTTTCTCTCAGAACTTTTTTTTTTTTCCTTTTTTTTTCCGAGATTGGCGTCATAGGGTGGAATTCCTTGTATGGGCACTTTTCCCGGATGAGTGCGTGCACACACACACACCAACCAGAGCGAGAGCAAGAGCGTGCCCATCAGCGAGCTTCGTTCGGGTTACGTGAGACGTCGGCGGCGCTGGCATTGTGTTTTTAGGCCACAAAATTAACAATGTCACTAAAGAAGTGTGTTTCTGGTGTGAGGGAAAGATCACCTTGTTCAGCTTCCCAAATAACCCAGCGTTAAGGGAACAGTGAATGAAGTTTGTTTTCCCGGAGCAGCAACGGAGTTCTGCAAGTGTGTGTGTTTGTTGGCAATCGGCGTGTAAGTGCATATAATGTGAACAACACCAACGTATAGTGAATCAAAAGTTATCCAGGGAGAGTGTGTGTGTGTGTGTGTGTGCTAGTGACTCTTTAGCTCCGCCCACTGCACGCCTCCACGGACTCGGCTGTTTTCTGAAAGAATCGGTACAGTGTATCTGTCTTTTATAAATATGATCAAACTAAAGACTCTTGGGAGATATGAAGGATGCAATACTACTCTATAGATACTCAAGATTAACACGAGACTGGCAGAAACTGTGTGTGTGTAATTTACCCTTTAAGGAGATGAATAAATGCGACTCTACCTGTGTGTCCAGCCAGTTCTCGGTTGACCCTGACGTTGCCCTCGCGGGTTTTAAGGCTGTAGGTGGAGCAGATGTTGTCCAGGCCGCCGCAGGCCACATAGTTCCCGGACGGGGCGTATGCACAGGTCATGACCCAGGAAGAGCGCAGGGGGATAGCATGCATCTGTCGGACAGGGTTAAAATATACAACATCCTTCAGTAATAGAAGCAAAAGCTGACGATAAACAAAATCTCCAGCAGGACTGGGATACACTGTAAAAAGTGGTGCAATTAGCTGTTTCCATTCAAAGTTGTGAATTTAACAAAATGCATTGAAAAAAAATGGGAATATCCCAAATGCGCATAAAAATAGGTGGATGGAAACATAGCTATTGTTAACTCAAAAAAGCAATTGTTACCTGATTTAACCCATAAAAATGAGTTTTGTTGGTATAAATTAATGTATTTAGGTTGATTTGGTGATGCTAAACACCTTTTGAGTTGAATAAAAACAGTTAATTTAGATGTTACACATTTTTTGTACATGCTTTAGTATCTCTTTACCTTATTGGTCGTATAACCGTCCCATATGATCAGTTTTCCATCTTGGGAGGCACTGACAAGTAACCTGGAAAAGCCCAAGAAATTATATATATCCACACCGCAGCGTATCCATAATGAAATGTAATTAATATGGGACACAGATGGGATTTGAGTAACATGGTGGGAAAGGCCTTATTACAGCTCCACGGAAAACGATCACCAGGGTCCCAAGCGTTATTTCATGTAATATTAATCACACAGTTGAAAGGAGGCCCAGAGTGTTTAAAGCAGCATTTTCCGTATATATAAAAGCAAACGTGTTGGTTAGGGACCCTCTCAAGACGTGTGTGTCAATCAAACACACACCTGGAGTCGCTGCCCCAGTGCATGGCGTAGATTTTGGCGAGATGACCTCTGAGTGTGCGTCTCGTTCTCATCTGTATCCGCCCCACTGAGTCCAGGCTCGCTGTCATCTGCCATATGAGCCCAAAACAGCAAGAGATTAAACATCACACAACATTATCAGCTCCCATGAAGCAATGGCACATCAGAGATCTTAGCATCATCTATAGCATTTCAATGTTCATTTACAGAATATTTACACGAAAGTCACTGCAAATGCAAACACTACCCGTCAAAAGCTTGGAATAATTAAGATAGTCTCTTCTGCTCACCAAGACTGCATTTATTTGATCAAAAACACAGTAATATTGTGAAATATTACATTTAAAATAACCTGATTATATTTTGTAATTTAATTTTCAGCATCATCGTCTTCAGTGTCACATGATCTTTGAGAAATCATTCTAATATACTAACCAAGAAACATTTCATGTTGATAACAGTTTCATATTTTTGTAAACCATGATACACTACTATTCAAATGTTTGGGGCAAGTAAAAGAGAAAGAAATGAATACTTTTATTCAGTAAGGATACATTAACCCTTAAATGCATGACTTTTCGCCAATCATTCTTACATATTCGGGTCTTTAGCGACCCGGATCTATATCTAACACGGATAGACCTCTACCAGCCGCGATAATATAAAACTCCTGATATTAGTGTAACAATTACAGAAGAATAAAATAAAGCATATTTCGTTACCTTTTGGAGCTTGGAAGGGTTCAATTTGAGCAGATGTTTTATACCATCATCACTGTCCTCGTCAGAGCTCATATCCAGTACATTCAGCATCTGGCTCATATTCGCCATCTCAAACATATTCTCAAAACTATCATTTTCAACATCATTTTGATCACTGACAGCTTGCTCGCCAGATCACCATCAGTGACAGCAATATTTGATTGCATTCAGTAATTGCTCTGCAGTAAATCGCTGAACCATTTCAAGTTTTGCAGATAATACTTATAACTATGAGTGAAACGTCACTTCATCATTGTGTGTCAGACATTGCCACCTTGTGGAATAAAGGTGAATTGCACTTTTTCCGTCATTAGATTCAATTATTTTTAAAAAATACACCTCGGCTCGTTAGCAACCCTATACAATTTTTACAAAAAAAATTAATGGAAAAACAGGCATTATTTTATCATTTTTTCTTGTTATATTATTTATAATGAATTGATTGAGGAATACTAAGAAGGTTGATGTCTAACTTTAGGAGGAGCGTAGTGAATGACGTCCCGGGTCGCTAAAGACCCGAGGTATGCATTTAAGGGTTAAATTGATCAAACGTGACAGCAAAGACATTTATGATGTTCTACACTGTAAAAAAATATTTTGTTATCAACTTTTTATCATTTGTCAAATCAACTTAGAGGATTAATGTGGTTCAGATTCTCCTTTGTTGTATTAACTCAAATTTTTTATTTAAATGAACTCAATTTTAAGGCAACTAGGTAACTTAAAGTTAAACCAACAATATTTTTTTTACAGTGTATTAAATACTGTTCTTTTGAACTTTCTATTCATCAAAGAATCCTGAAAAATATATGTTTCCACAGCAGCAAAAAATGTTTTCAACATTGATAATAATAATAATAAGAGCTCAATAATAATTTGAGCAGCATTAGAATGATTTCTGAAGGATCATGTGACACTGAAGACTGGAGTAATGATGATAAATTCAGCTTTGATCACAGAATATATATTCACATAGAAAATTTAAATTGTAAAAATATTTCACAGTTTTTACTGCATTTGATCAAATAAATGCAGCCTTGGTGAGCAGAAGACAATTCTTTCAGAAGCATAGAAATCTTAATGATTGATTATATAGTTTGTAGATGACCTGGTTGATATCTATGAATAATCAATGATTTGTTTCGTACCTGCGAAAGTGTGGAGTCACTGCAGGCTTTTCTAGCATCCTGAAAAACGACAATAATTTTCCCAATATAAACACACAGCACAGGAAGTATATAGTTTACATGCGAGTCCTCTCATATGAACGTTTCCTTTTCTTGCATCAGTCCAAACACAAGCACTGAACAACAATTCCTCTTACCCGGATCTGGTTGCGAAGCTGTTCCGCTTCCTGTCGCAACTGTTCCAACTCACTCATTGTTCCTGTTTGACCTGCACCCGAGACAACAACGTGCTGGACCTGCAAGAAATGTGCACATCTTAAACTGTGCCAGTCATGCAGTATCATCATTCATACATTGCATGTGCTCACCTGTCAATCAAACATTGCCCTAGTGATGCATGCGGTCATGAAATCCCTTCTAATGCCATTACAATTGGTCAAAGGACCAGCAAATCCATTTCAGCGGCTTTAATTAAATGCACAAACTGATCTGAGAGCAGTAGGAAATGACAGTGCGCTCAGAGGGTCTTCAAAACCCCACCAACTGCTGCCAAATGCCACCCATATGTTCACTGACCTTTCCGTCAAATCAAGCGACCGGGTCTCAACGTCTCACTCACCTTTGATTCCATTCGAATGTGTTAAGAGTTAGATCTACTACAAACTCAAACAGCGTCTGTGCGTTAACAGTAAAGGTTATTAGAGAATAAATACTAGACTGATGGTTTGGTTACTAGTCCAGCATCTCTCAAACTATCATTCTAGTTAGTTATGATTATAAACAAATAATGTGATATTTTACTTTGCATAAGTTAGAAACCAAAATTAAATGAGATGAAGCACCTTCCATTTGTAAGTTATTGAATTCATTGGTAACACGTTACAATGAAGTCCTATTAGTTAGTTTTAATTTAAAACTCTGTTAACATTAGTTCATAAAAATTAGTTTATGTTAACTGATATAGTTAACAAATGAAACTTCATTGTAAAGCGTTACCAATTTATTAGATGCATTGAATTTCCAATAAAAAAATTAATAAGCATGATAACGGTTCATTGTTATTCATGCTAGTTCAGGTCCATTAAATAATATTAACAGATACAACTTTTGATTTTAAATAATGTAGTGGTAAATGTTGAAGTGAACATATAACATACATTAAACGTATAAACAACAGATATAGTTAACAAATGAAACCTAAAGTGTTACCAATTCATTAGATGTGCAATGGGCATTTACTGATTAATGTAATGTACAATGATTATTACAAACTAGGACTTTTTTTCCATTGAATTTCCAAAAAAAACAACTAGATCATGATATATACTGTTACCATGAATGTATTACTCATAGCATTAGGTCATACTGCCCAACCACTACCAGACAGCAACACCCAACATATTTATAATACCAAAGACTACAAAGAAACACACCCAAAGAGACATTTTTCAAATAGTTCTGTCTTCAAACAATGTTTATGATTTGGTTTTGACCTTCATGTAATGCCGCATGATTTTAAACATGATCAGACACAGAAAATGTTTCCTGAAAGTGTTAGTCTGGTGTCAGTTTATCGTTGGTGGTCTGTAGGACACAGCTGGGACCGTCCAGCAGGCCTTGGGCTGGACTGATTTAAGCCCCTATGGATTCAAACTCACGTCAGTGCAATGATGACATCCTGCGGCAACTACAGCTTCAACCTTTAAAATATTCCATGTCGCTTTCCTTCGGACTAGGGCAGCGCAATTAATTGGAATAAAACAATTGTGATACGGCTTAGTGAGAGTAAATCAAGTCTGTGATTTGATTAAAGGGGTACTTCACCCCTGGCAAAATGGCCTTTCAATTAAACTTGGCTGCCTATGCATTAGAAACGTAAAAGAAATCGGTGCTAGGGTTGGGCCAATAGACGATGCCATCGTCCAGCGCCGATGAGATGCCATTGTGATGCCACTGCAAATATATTTCAGCGCTATATCCTCTAGTAGTTTTATCTAAAGCCAAAAGCGCTTCATTCAAGCCCTTCTTCATTCCCCAGATGCGCGCCACATCAACGGAGCTTAACGCTCAAACGCAACCCCCCGATGTCATCATCCATCGCACTGTAGACGTCGGTGCTACCTGACTGGAGAAAACAAAGAAAAAAGGCTGTTGTCTTCCCTTTTGCCAGATAGGTAGGAAAACTTCAACACCCACAATGCACTGTGTACGTCCAAGGCCACTCCCACCAGTCTGCCATGGAAACGCTTACCAAATACACAATATTTACACAAATATATATATACAAACAGTTGACTTCCATAGTATATGGAATATTTTTGTCCAAATTGTCCCCCTATACTATGGAAGACAACTGTTTGGTTCCCCATATTCTTCAAAAATTAATCTTTCGTGTTCAGCAGAAGAAAGAAATTCATACAGGTCAGTAAATGATGACAGAATTCTTACTTTTGGACGAACTATCCCTTTAAATCATAAAATTGCAATTACATTTTTTGTCCTAAATTGTGCCGCCCTACTTCAGACATGATGATGATGTTAACCAAACTATACTGCACTGTCTGTTACGGACTGCAAGTTTCATTCAAGTGTGCACCATCATAACCAGGTGATGCCCGTCAGGAAGGTGCCAGGATGTGTCAGATCTGCTTGGCACGCTCTCAGTGGGCACAGATATGTCATGCTGGTTTTTTGCTCCATTAATGATGACAAAATACACTGCTGAGCCCCGTAACTGAGCCCTGCTGGACTGGATCCCACAGGGGATATGGGAATATTCACCCTGCTTTACATTAAAACATAAATCAATCAATTTACAAACCAGGGTTTGGGGAAAAAGTGCCTTGATATTTAATTTCTATTAGGCCAAGGTTACTAGGCCAAACATAATGCACCATTAAAATCAATATTTTTAAAATAACCAAAAATATAATATTTTATTTGTTTAGCTGCATGTCATATGACCATGAACTGACATCAGACAACCATGAACATGTGAATGTGTTGTTAAATTATTGAATTATTTACTTAAAATTACTTAAAAGTAAATATTTTAGCTCAAAGGGGTTTGGCTGACTGCGTTTAATGTGAAATATAACAACCGCTTTTTCACAATGATTCAGTAAATTCAACTGTAGTATCTGAGACACATGCATGACAAGCTGTGTGCTTTTATTTAATACCCCCATAAAGAGAAAAACTGCAGCTGAAAATCAAAAATTATTTTTGTGTTACAGGTGAACATCTTCATGTACCTAATAAATACTAAAATCTGAAATGATTCTGTTTGACAATAATGTCTGCTAGACCACAAAAACTGTAAATAATAATAATAATAATAAATAGATTAAAAATGAGTAAAGCAATAAATTAGATTAAATAAATAGTGATTTAAATTATTGCTTAGTTATTAATCTATTAAATAAAATGAATAAAAAATTATTAATAAATAAATTATTAGTTTGTTTGACAATGTCTGCTAGACCACAAAAACTGTAAATAATAATAATAAACAGATTAAAATAAATTAGATATAAATAATGTAATTTAAATAAATTATTAGTTAATTTTTAATCTATACATTAATTATTTATATTAATAATTTTGATTCAAATTAAAACAAAATACATGTAATACAGCACTGCAGTAAGTAGAACAAAATATATAATAATGTAACAAAATAATTTTAGATGTATAATATTCATTTTCTGGGTGATTGTAAATGACAGATGACGGGGGGGGTGATATTTGGGGGTCTGTGGCATCTAAAAGATGGAAAACCCTCTGTGCTAGACCATTTCTAAACCCTTAAAGTTCATAAAATTACACAATAACCCACAATATTAAGGATCACACATGACTGTCCCATAACTGTATAGAGTAAAACGGCAAATGAAGCCAGTAAATACCCAAATTATTCACCTCCTGGGTGCCACTGTCCTCGTACAAGGACATTACATTTGAGTGAATTTCTCTGAAACCATACATGTCACAGTTTTAAGTCCTGTAAAGAGCACATTCAGGGCTTTTCAGAGAGGTTTCACCAAGACAACTACTTCTTTAAAAATCACTGAATGATCAAATTTAGCACTCTTATGGAAATGTGATAATATTTTGTAATTATCATTTATTAATATATCATGTTATGGGGTTTCTAATCAATGACTTCCTGTTACAAAACAGGGCATTGATTTCATACATGTGCACTGTAGAGACACCGGGACTTAAATCATGTTTATCAGGTATTCTGGGAGGCACAACAAGTGAATAGGGAAAGAAATTACATATCAGTGTTCCTATAAAATATTAGATATTATTCCCATTATTACACTTCTTTATTCATTACATGTTGCTCCAAGAACACATATGCAAATAAGATTCAGTGTATAGATACATTGCATTGAATGGGAAAACCCATGTATGGCCATTTTTCCCACATATTGCAGTAAAATGGTATAACAGTTCAGAATCATCTTTAAACAAAGTTTGATTTAAAAAAATCCTGAAACCTAAAAAATTAATTGGTGAATGAAAAAAAAATCCCCAAAAAATGTCTTTTTTTTTAAACAACTGAGTCCCGGTGTCCACGTACGAGGACATAGCATAACATATTAATAAAATATAATTTAATTATTTTTTTTTAAATCTATTTTTTCTTATGCTCTAAACAATGTAATAACATGAAAAAAAATACTAAATTCAAAAGACTTTGTTTCCTGGGTCTTAAGAGGTTAAAATAAGCTCATAAAGTTACAAATTACACAATATTAAAAATCACACATGACTGTCTGATAACTGTACAGAAGGCAAATTAAGCCAGTAAATATTAAAATTATTCATGCTGGCAGAGTTTAAAGACAAGAAAAAAAAACTTTAACAGATTTCACCAAAAGGTAAAGTGAAAGTAAAACTATCAGCTTCTGCTCAAACAATCTCAGCGTCCTTCAAATGCATCAGATTCGAATTTTGACCATGAAAATGGAATTGTGTGAACATTCTATTCAATGTATCTAAGCTGGAGGATACAAACACTAAGGAAAATGAATTTACATTGCATGCATCTAACGCAGACTTTTATTCAGTTCATGGTGTCTGTAATCAAGGACACAATAATAATGTCATGCCAGCTGAGGTTTGAACCTACAACCTTTTGACCACTACACCACACTGTCCATTAGGATGATTAACTCCTGCCAGGAAACACTTAACAGATTATAACGGTTGGAGTTGTGTGTATCGGGCCTCCTGTTGCTTCTGCTTTAAGCAGAACAACCAGCAGATATTAATTTAACTAATTAGCTACGAAGTCAAGATCCAACCCACCATTGACCCCCCAAAACAGTCCAAACAAGTTCATCGGTGTGTTTAAATCACCCAGCAGGACCTTTTACGAGCGTTTTACAAGCAGGAAATAGACGAGAAAAGAGAAACACAGCATACGATTGTTTTTTCCCCTCACCTGATCAGGCTGGTTTGGGCAAATTCAGCTCCTTTCAGATCACTCGCATGTTGATAAGCGCACAAATAAAATTCAAAGCTGCTCAATTAATTGGAACTCAATTTTAAACACATTTAAAGGGCCACGCAGCCCTCACGCGAGCTGAGAGTCAATTTTCACCAGCAATCTCGTCACCACACCCATAAGGGAACCGGGAACATGGCAACAGGCGCGGTGGAGGGGTGCACCGACACACACCGCTTATCTACAAACGCCTAAAATCGCTGTTTAAACACATAAATGTGATTTATATGAACTAGATTGGTATTAAACTACATTATACATCCAGACAGTGTGTTTTTGGTGTGAACACAGTCGGAACTGTTGGTGTCCGTGCTGTTGTGTTCACCCACAGGTGAATGGTTCAGTCCGTCCGCTGCCTCAACAAAGCGCCTGTAGGAGAAACAGGAAACGTATCCGCTACGTGTTTGCGTCTCGCAGGGAAACTTGCTACATTGTTTCTGCCGTGGTAGAAGTTACATTTCAACTTTAGAATGTTCGGAAACATTTAATACGTTGGTCTGATTTAAAATTCCATTTTCATCATTCTGCGACCAGTGCGATGTACTGTAACAGTATGATGTGTTTGATAGATAAATAGATGGATGGATGGATGGATGGATTGATTGATCTATCGATGGATAGAATGATAGATCAATCGATAGAACGACAGATAGATAGAACAATGGATGGATGGATGGATGGATTGAACAGTAGATAGATGGATGGATGGATTGATTGATCTATCGATGGATAGAATGATGGATCAATCGATAGAATGACAGATAGAACAATGGATGGATGGATGGATGGATTGAACAGTAGATGGATGGATGGATGGATTGATTGATCTATCGATGGATAGAATGATAGATCAATCGATAGAACGACAGATAGATAGAACAATGGATGGATTGAACAGTAGATGGATGGATGGATGGATTGATTGATCTATCGATGGATAGAATGATAGATCAATCGATAGAACGACAGATAGATAGAACAATGGATGGATGGATGGATGGATTGAACAGTAGATGGATGGATGGATGGATGGATTGATCTATCGATGGATAGAATGATAGATCAATCGATAGAACGACAGATAGATAGAACAATGGATGGATTGAACAGTAGATGGATGGATGGATGGATTGATTGATCTATCGATGGATAGAATGATAGATCAATCGATAGAACGACAGATAGATAGAACAATGGATGGATTGAACAGTAGATGGATGGATGGATGGATTGATTGATCTATCGATGGATAAAATGATAGATCAATCGATAGAACGACAGATAGATAGAACAATGGATGGATTGATTGATTGCACAATAGATAGATAGATTGATGGATGGATAGATAGATAGATAGATTGATCGATCAATGGATAGAACGACACAGATAGATTGAACAATAGATGGATGGATTGAACAATAGATGGATGGATGGATTGATTGATCTATCGATGGATAGAATGATAGATCAATCGATAGAACGACAGATAGATAGAACAATGGATGGATTGATTGATTGCACAATAGATAGATGGATAGATAGATAGATAGATAGATTGATCGATCAATGGATAGAACGACACAGATAGAACAATGGATGGATGGATAGATGGATGGATTGAACAATAGATGGATGGATGGATTGATTGATCTATCGATGGATAGAATGATAGATCAATCGATAGAACGACAGATAGATAGAACAATGGATGGATTGATTGCACAATAGATGGATAGATAGATTGATCGATCAATGGATAGAACGACAGATAGATAGAACAATGGATGGATAGATAGATAAATGGATTGAACAATTGATAGATGGATGGATGGATTGATTGATCTATCGATAGAACAACAGATAGATAGAACAATGGATGGATTGATTGCACAATAGATAGATGGATGGATGGATAGATAGATAGATAGATTGATCGATCAATGGATAGAACGACACAGATAGATAGAACAATGGATGGATGGATAGATGGATGGATTGAACAATAGATAGATTGATCGATCAATGGATAGAACGACAGATAGATAGAATGATAGAGTGATAGATAGATAGATAGATAGAATGTATGTGCACAGATAGAAACGTATTTTATAAACATTGTCAGTATATTGTACATACAATTTACATTGTTTTGGGCTGTAGGCTATTGTAAATTGTGTTTAATGCTCAGAGCGATTCAATTAATCTATTTCAAAATTTATGATAATGCACTCGCATTTGAAAATGTTGAATATTTAATGGCATCAATGAAAGCGAACAGTGGGTGAAGAATCAATGCGGTGAGTTGAAAGTGGTCTGTTCTCTGTCAGAGATGGTATGGGGTCTCTCAGGGCTTTAACCTCTTTAAAAGCCTTCCAGATGGGTCACAGCTCCTCAGTTATCATTAATATCTGAATCATATTAGTGACACATATATGGCATATATCTTCTGACACTACATGTATGAGGGAAGTAAATGTCTCGGCCAGCTGCTCAGAAAGCAGTCACGATGCCTGAGACGCTGCGGAGCCGAAGGGAAGCGGAGCACCAGGTCGCCAGAGACGGCAGAGCATCAATAGCATGCCATCTAAAAAAAGATGCAGCACTGGCTATAAATAGACGTGTTAATATGGAGAGGATACCCTGCTTTTGTTGTCTCAAACACAGGCACGTATCCATGTGGAAGTAATAAATGAATATTTTTTATATTTATATTTCTTTATTTTTTATACTAAAGAAAACATTTGAGTGTAAAAT
Organism: Rhinogobio ventralis; assembly: GCA_039654625.1. Lineage (NCBI taxonomy): Eukaryota > Metazoa > Chordata > Actinopteri > Cypriniformes > Gobionidae > Rhinogobio > Rhinogobio ventralis. The sequence continues at coordinate 2,721,708 of CM077213.1, read as the reverse complement.
CTTACTGATTATAGATGATGTATAAACACTAACTAATATCAGAGAATATCAACAAAATACATTTCGAACAGCAATGCATCATAAGAGTTACAGGTATAAATGTAATGTACAGTGTAAATACAAAAAAGCTGAATTCATCACTACATATCTCTAGGGGAGGCTAGTGGTTGCCATGGTAACCGGCACAAATGGCGACTGACGTCAGGCAAGGAGGGACTCCACGGAGAGGCGCGGCAAGTTAAACATAATGCATTATTGCACATTTATATGAAAGATATATGAGTGCTGTATATGAGAGTGAAAAAGCAATGCATGCAAAACAAGATATGATGCAGTGCAAACCAATAGCATCAATTAACCCAAAGCCTGCTGTTATATTTTATACACACATTTCTAAGGCCTCTAAATGATCAAAACTTAGCTGAAAAAACTCTTGTACACAATCTATACATGCCTTCTGTCGTCTGATTGATAGTTCATGTTTTTTTTTAGCATGTAAAAGCCTTTTAGTGTAATCGCAAAATTTCAAGATGATCACTTACTGGGTTGAAGCAGCCTGTTTGCTTGATTATACATACATCTTTTTTTAGACATCATGTTCAAATGAGTATCAAAAACACTGATCAGACATAACATTATGATGTGTGAAGTGAATAACACTGATGATCTCTTCATCACTGCACCTGTTAGTGGGTGGGATATATTAGGCTGCAAGTGAACATTTTGTCCTCAAAGTTGATGTGTTAGAAGTAGGAAAAATGGGCAAGCATCAGGATGTGAGCGAGTTTGACAAGGGCCAAATTGTGATGGCTAGACGACTGGGTCAGAGCATCTCCAAAACTGCAGCTCTTGTGGGGTGTTCCCGGACTGCAGTGGTCAGGATCTATCAAAAGTGCTCCAAGGAAGGAACAGTGGAGAACCGGCGACAGGGTCATGGGCGGCCAAGGCTCATTGATGCACGTGGGGAGCGAAGGCTGGCCCGTGTGGTCCGATCAAACAGACGAGCTACTGGAGCTCAAATTGCTCAAGAAGTTAATGCTGGTTCTGATAGAAAGGTGTCAGAATACACAGTGCATCTCAGTTTGTTGCGTATGAGGCGGCATAGCCGCAGACCAGTCAGGGTGCCCATGCTGACCCCTGTCCACCACCGAAAGCACCAACAGTGGCACGTGAGCATCAGAACTGGACCACGGAGCAATGGAAGAAGGTGGCCTGGTCTGATGAATCACGTTTTCTTTTACATCACGTGGATGGCCGGGTGCGTGTGTGTGGCTTACCTGGGGAACACATGGCACCAGGATGCACTATGGGAAGAAGGCAAGCCGGCGGAGGCAGTGTGATGCTTTGGGCAATGTTCTGCTGGGAAACCTTGGGTCCTGCCATCCATGTGGATGTTACTTTGACACGTACCACCTACCTAAACATTGTTGCAGACCATGTACACCCTTTCATGGAAACGGTATTCCCTGGTGGCTGTGGCTCTTTCAGCAGGATAATGCTCCTGCCACAAAGCAAAAATGGTTCAGGAATGGTTTGAGGAGCACAACAACGAGTTTGAGGTGTTGACTTGGCCTCCAAATTCCCCAGATCTCAATCCAATCAAGCATCTGTGGGATGTGCTGAACAAACAAGTCCGATCTATGGAGGCCTCACCTCTCAACTTACAGGACTTAAAGGATCTGCTGCTAACATCTTGGTGCCAGATACCACAGCACACCTTCAGGGGTCTAGTGGAGTCCATGCCTCGACGGGTCAGGGCTGTTTTGGCAGCAAAAGGGGGACCAACACAATATTAGGAAGGTGGTCATAATGTAATGCCTGATCGGTGTATGATCATCAGGCTTCGAGGTTCATTTATTTGTTCATCTCTCAATCATCACTGTGGTGCATTGAATTATATGTTTTAAAACTATAAAATTAAGTATTTAAATATCTTACTAAAGCATATTATTGGCAGGTGTAGAGTGACGACTGATATTAATATGCATTTTATGTAAGTAGTTTTTTTATAGTGTTATTACATTACAAGCTTTTGGCTATAAATATCAGCATATGCACCAAATGATTATGCATATGCACCTCTGAATAAAATTGAGCTGTTTTTACTCCATATTCTCACTATATCAGACTAAATGAACCATAAAATCCTGATGCATCAAATATGATACTTAACAAAAACACATATGCAAACTTTTAGATTCCATTTTTGTTTCCATTTAAAAAAAAAATTCCTCGGCTTTGCAGGGTTAAAAACGCAGTGTATATAAACTGATATTATATGCTGCAGTTCTTCTGTTGCTCAGTAGAGGGCAGTGCGATTTCAGAGTACTGGACATCAGCTTCCTTTGCACAAGACTGGGCATTTGGAAATTTGCAGAAATGGACATGAGAGTATTGAACTTCCTCCTGATGAACTGACTTTCCTTCCTCCTCCAGGTCAAAGGTCGCAGCCAGCGTTGAGTCCTTTGCATTCACAGGAATGATGCAACATTGAATGCAAGCCTTTTAAACACATTCTATTAGATTCATGTTTAATGTGTACCTGTGTGAGTTTCTCTTTTCCTTCAGGTCTTTTAAGGGATTGTCGTTTTTTTCTTCTGTTTAGAAAGACAGAGAACATGAACATGATGACATGAGGCTTTTACAAGCGTCTATATGTGACCCTGGAGCACAAAACCAGTCATAAGTGGCACGGGTATATTTGTGGCAATAGCCAACAATACATTGTATGGGTCAAAATTATAAATTTTTCTTTTATGCCAAAAATCATTAGGATATATTAAGTATATTAAGATATTTTGTAAATTTCTATATCGTAAATATATAAAAAATGTATTATTAGTGGTAATATGCATTGCTAAGGACTTTTTTAAGGACAAGTTTAAAGGCGATTTTCTCAATATTTAGATTTTTTTGCACCCTCAGATTTTCAAATAGTTGTATCTCGGCCAGATATCGTCCTATCTTAACAAACCACACATCAGTGGAAAGCTTATTTATGCAGCTGATGATGATGTATACATCCCAATTTAAGAAAATGCACCCTTATGACTAGTTATGTGGTCCAATGTCACAAATGTAAAGCAGACTCACATCATCATCCACAGAGCTGCACAGATCAACAGCAGAGCGATGAGAGTCAGGAGCGACGACAGCGTTACGATTCCCGCTCTCTCCTTCACCACATCTGGAGCTGTAAATAACCATCAGTTTCACATCCACACAATGACACACTGATCAAGAGATTCTCATGAGGAGTATGGCAAGCCTGTTTTACTTTTATTCATTCACAGGATATGAATTCTTGATATCAACAATTGAATTTCAACTAGTGAAAACTCTAATGCTTGATATCTGTAAATGTAGTGAAATGTCACCATAGACTGCCATTCAAATTCAATTGTTGATATCAATATAATTTCAGATATCCAAAATGGCTTTCTTACTAGTAACAATCACATTCATGATATCAGAAATTAACATTATCACTAGTGGCAATTGAATTGTTGATATCAACAATTGAATTTGAATGGCAGCCAATGGTGACATTTCACTAGTGAAAATACAATTACAGATATCAAGAATTAGAGTTTTCACTAGTTGAAATTCAATTGTTGATATCAACAATTCATATCCTGTTAATGAATAAAAGTCAAAACGGCTTGCCATAATATCAGGAATTACATTTCCACTTGTAAAAATGTTATTTCTTGATATCAACAATGACTTCATCACTCGCAGAAATACAAATCGAATCAAATTTTAACTAGTAAAAACTACAATTCTTAATATCTGTAATTGTATTTTCACTAGTTAAATCTCACCATACGCTGCCATTCAAATTCAGTTGATATCAAAAATTTTAATTCCAATTTCACATATCGAAAATACAATTCTTACTAGTAAAAATCATAATTTTTTATATCAGTAATTATGTGGTTACTAGTGCAAATGTCTGTTCATGATATCAACAATTTGAATTGCTACTAGTAGAAATGTTCATTTTTTTATATCAGTAATTCGACTGTCACTGGAGACAATGTTAATTTCTTATATCCTGAATGTGTTATTAGTAAGAAAGCCATTTTAGATATCTGAAATTACTCTCCTAATTATTGATATCAGAAACACATGTACAGATATCAAGAATTAACATTTCAACTAGTGAAATGTACTTCTTGATATCAGGAATGTATATTTTTACCAGTAACAAAGCAATTTTTGATATCGAAAATTATGATTTTTACTAAGAATTTTATTTTTGTCTCCAGTGACAGTAGAATTATTGTCAAAAATGAAAATTTTTACTAGTAGCAATTCAGTTGTTGATATCATGAACATTTGCTCTAGTAACCACGTAATTATTGATACCAAAAATTATGATTTTTACTAGTAATTGTATTTCTGACATGTACATTTGGAATTTAAACTAGTAAGAAATCAATTCTTGATATCAGCAATTGAATTTGAATGGCAGCCTGGTGACAGATATTAATTACAGATATCAAGAATTAGCATTTTAACTAGTAAAACTGAATTGTTGATATCAAAAATTCATATCCTGGGAATAAATAGATAAACAAATGGCTTGCCGTATTGCTATTTGCTACTAGTAAAAAAAATCATTTTTGACATCAAAATGTTAATTTCTGATATCATCAATGTGATTGTGACTTGTAAGAATGCCATTTTAGATATCTGAAATTACTCTCCTAATATCAGAAATACATTTTTATTAGTTGAAATTGAATTCTTGATATCTTGAAAATAGCCATTGTTAGTAAAAAATCCAATTTCTCATATCAAGAATTAGCATTTTAAAGGAACACACCGACTTTATTACAGGCGCTGTGTAATATCATTGCGTCGCTGCACCCATGGTACGGCAGCAAAGTTCCTTGATTATTACGCAGGAATGAGAGTATAGTCCCTAGCCATATCGGTCTAGAAAATTGCACATTTTCATTTTCCGTCGGTCTTAGTACACGATGTAACTATACACATCACAACATGTAAATAGGAAAATGTTGGCATTATTTTGTCACTTATTGAGCAGTAGGCTAGCTGGAGCCGTTTACCTCCAGTCTTTGTGCTAAGCTAGGCTAGCGGTGGGTGCGTCAGACAGAGTTATGGCACGCACGGAGATAAAAATGGTATGTATGGACTTACCTAACTCTGGGGGATACGGTGAATAAGCTAAAGTCCCAAAAAGTCGGCGTGTTCCTTTAACTAGGGAAAATGTAATTGTTGATATCCAGAATTCATATCCTGGGAATGAATAAATGTCGAAATGTGTCCTCACTCACGGCTGACACTGAGGAGCGTCTCGGCCGAGCGTCTCGCTTGAAAGCGCTCCAGCGCACACGAGTATCGGCCCAAATCCTCACGGCTCACCTCTGGAACATGCAGCGCATCTCGGGAATGATGCAGATCCAAACGCCTCTCGTTCTTCCACCAGATGAAGGAGCGTTCGCTGGCGGTCGGAGGGCAGCTGGTCTTACAGGTCAGTGTGACCTTCTGACCTTCAGTCACACGCTCAGAGTCGACCGTCACCTGAAGATCTAATAAAACACACGTCTCTATAGTCTTCATTCTCTCTATATATGGAAACGAGAAGATTCAGATCAAGTGAAAGTATAGCTAATCGAGATATATTTACCTGTGACATACAGTACAATGAGTTCAGATGGAATAATTGAGTTAAAGGTCAAATTTCCTTTTCTGTAAGTGAAGCTCATGGAATATGTGCCAGTGTCTGTCTCTTTTAGATCATTAATTGTTAGGTTACAGTTATGGAGATTATTTCTATATATATACCGGGAGTCCTTACTGGGATCTGCAACTGTTTCTCCATTATTTGATCTGTGTGTCCATGACACTGACTGAAGTATATATCCATAAGGATAGTTACAACTGGACCATAGAGTCACAGACGATCCTGTAGGAGCACAAACGGATTTAGTGCGAACACTCACAGAGTCTGTCCGAACAAATACACCTGAAACACAATTTGAAAAGTGAGTCAGAAAGTGAACATATGAAGTCGGAGTAGTTTTATAGCACTAGAGAGTTTACAAGGAAAGAAGACAATAGAGACGTGAATGGACGAGTCTTACCTTTCAGATGCAGCAGAAACGACACTATGAGTGAATATTTGGGGTTCATGGCAGATTCACTCGATATTATGAATCAATGTGGTTTGGTGT
>CM077213.1:2705502-2710502 GCA_039654625.1 Rhinogobio ventralis | reverse complement strand
TCACTCTCAGAGGAGGACTGGAGTATCACGAGCCGCTCATCATCACCAAGGTACTTCATTTCATTCGCATTATCATCATCATCATCACACACACTTATGATAATATTTCATGTGAGTAACTGGAGGATACCCTGGAGGAATGTGATAATCAACCCCCATCCTAAAATATGAAAGGCAGCTATAAGTTGTCATGTATAAAGACCCAATAAATGCTGTGGAAAAATTATGAAATATTTGTTTTATTATTTAATTTGATTATATAAATATAATTTCATATATTGAATATTATATTAATATTATATGAATTATATTCAATATATTGTATTTCTTTTAATCGAATTATTTGTATTTTTTTTATCATTTTTTATTATTATTATTTATACATGTGTAAATATTTAGTTTCTATTAATTTGCATTACGTTTTTTCTACTCACTACTACTAGATGTATTATTATTTTTAGTTAAATTTTAGTTGTCTACTTGTTTATTTTGATCTATTCTTTATTAATTATTTAAATATATTTATATACGTTTATATAATATATTGCATCATTTAAATTGTATTATTTATGTATTTAATACTTTTTTGTTATTATTATTGTTTTGTTATTATTTTACATTTTTGTTGTTTCATTACTTAATTTAATTATATAATTTAATATATAATAATATAATCTTAATATTAATATGATTTTAATTTATTTAATTTAATTATATAATTAATATATGAAATATAATAATATGATATTAATATAGTGTTAATTTATTTTAATATATTAATATTTGCATTTCTTTTAATCAAATTATTTCTGTATTGTTTATAATTTTCTAAAATTTGTATGCATTTTTTATTTTTATTTTAGTCTTTATTATTATTTACATGTGTACATTACTTCTAAAATATTTAGTTTCTAAGTTGTATTAAGTTTCTACTCACTACTACTAGATTATTTATTTTAGTCTAATTTTTGCTGTCTATTTATTTATTTTGATATAATATTTTATTATTTTAATATATTAAAATACATTTATATATTAATATATTGAGTCATGTATACTCACCTAAAGGATTATTAGGAACACTATACTAATACTGTGTTTGACCCCCTTTCGCCTTCAGAACTGCCTTAATTCTACGTGGCATTGATTCAACAAGGTGCTGAAAGCATTCTTTAGAAATGTTGGCCCATATTGATAGGATAGCATCTTGCAGTTGATGGAGATTTGTGGGATGCACATCCAGGGCACGAAGCTCCCGTTCCACCACATCCCAAAGATGCTCTATTGGGTTGAGATCTGGTGACTGTGGGGGCCATTTTAGTACAGTGAACTCATTGTCATGTTCAAGAAACCAATTTGAAATGATTCGAGCTTTGTGACATGGTGCATTATCCTGCTGGAAGTAGCCATCAGAGGATGGGTACATGGTGGTCATAAAGGGATGGACATGGTCAGAAACAATGCTCAGGTAGGCCGTGGCATTTAAACGATGCCCAATTGGCACTAAGGGGCCTAAAGTGTGCCAAGAAAACATCCCCCACACCATTACACCACCACCACCAGCCTGCACAGTGGTAACAAGGCATGATGGATCCATGTTCTCATTCTGTTTACGCCAAATTCTGACTCTACCATCTGAATGTCTCAACAGAAATCCAGACTCATCAGACCAGGTCTTCAACTGTCCAATCTTGGTGAGCTCGTGCAAATTGTAGCCTCTTTTTCCTATTTGTAGTAGAGATGAGTGGTACCCGGTGGGGTCTTCTGCTGTTGTAGCCCATCCGCCTCAAGGTTGTGCGTGTTGTGGCTTCACAAATGCTTTGCTGCGTACCTCGGTTGTAAGGAGTGGTTATTTCAGTCAAAGTTGCTCTTCTATCAGCTTGAATCAGTCGGCCCATTCTCCTCTGACCTCTAGCATCAACAAGGCATTTTCGCCCACAGGACTGCCGCATACTGGATGTTTTTCCCTTTTCACACCATTCTTTGTAAACTCTAGAAATGGTTGTGTGTGAAAATCCCAGTAACTGAGCAGATTGTGAAATACTCAGACCGGCCCGTCTGGCACCAACAACCATGCCACGCTCAAAATTGCTTAAATCACCTTTCTTTCCCATTCTGACATTCAGTGTGGAGTTCAGGAGATTGTCTTGACCAGGACCACACCCCTAAATGCATTGAAGCAACTGCCATGTGATTGGTTGATTAGATAATTGCATTAATGAGAAATTTAACAGGTGTTCCTAATAATCCTTTAGGTGAGTGTATATGTATTTTAATCAAATTATTTATGTATTTAATTTTTGTTATTATTATTTAACAGTTTTTTTCAGTGTTTTTCTCATTTTTCCCCCCTGGACCCCAGTTTGACAACCTCTGCATTCAAGCACCGTAGTATTACCATCCGTACCATGGTATCACCACAGTATTTTTTGTTAGAGTCATTAGTATTCTGAAATACTGATTTATTATGTTTAAAAGTTGAAACACGGACATGGTGCAAAGCTGTGGAAATCTCAACATGTTTATGTTAATGTGCTGTATGTTACTGAACATCCCCTCTCTACTGTGTTTGGGTTGAAAATAGGATCCCATAATATGAGCTCCATCTTCATCCTATGGGAGCGAGGAGCTGATGACTTACAGCTTGATGATGAATTACAGGATGATTTGGCTGTGTGTGAGAGAGGGAGGAAAGACTCACTTGCTGTCTGAAGGTTTGATTGACTGTGAGATACTGAGATGAGCTGCAGCCTCAGAGGAGTGTGTGTGATTTGTGAGACTGACCTGAGGTCAGTGAGGAGATATTCAGCTGTCTTAATTCATGCCTTGCTGTTTAAGTTACAACACACACCAAACATAATGTTGCATGTTTACAAGCAAAAGCCTGTAACGAATATTGGCTTATTGAAATCGTGATGAAACGGAAGTAATGACAGATCTTTCCTTCCATGTTGTGACGTACATGCAGATGTAACATAATCGAAAGGCAAATGTGTAGGGCGGGGCTTGGTTCTGAGCATCAGTTGTTGATTGGATGTTAAAATGTGGGCGTGGCACTCAAGTGTGTGCAGGGCTGCGTTCAGCCCAGACAAAACGTTGCAAAACGGAAACGGTGGTGCGTTGAACACCCTGTTCTGATGACGCAGCTGAGAAGGCCATTCTTTGTGTCGAATTTCCGGAGCCTGATGAAATCAGTATAAATATACTATAAAACTCTTACGACAAACATGTCTTCTAATATCTTCAATTGTTGCGTATCCCGAGCTGCAGCGGACACATTTGTAAACGACTTTACTTGGACCCATTGTGCGAGCTGTCTCTTTAATACCGCATGACTGGGCTGACGTTTTTGACACACCCACCAAACAAGAGAAAACGTATCTCAAACCAGTTGCACACCGTTTCCAGGAAACATGTCGTTCAACCCGGAAACCGTAGCAAAACAGTGTGTGCTTGAACGTGTCCCAGATGAGCGCATGCTTGCAGGGGCGGGGCTTAAGCGCTCGAAATGATTGGTGAATCCTGCATATGTCCAAAGTCCCTTTTTCACACGCCTCTCGGGCATGCAAGTGCAGCTCCTATCTCTTTGAATGGGGAAACATCAATTTCTCCAAAACTGAAATTTTGTTTCTAAACGCTCTAATCATGACAAAAAAACTGCGTTTTTCAGCCTGGACAAAGCTAATGTGCAATCCTAAGCGCGCGTCTCAGAACACTGCCTGTTTCTATAGCAACCGGAGCTTCTAACGGCAGCTGCAGTGGCGCGATGACTTTACTTATCAACGATTGGCTCTTTTATTTTGAAGGCGGGGCTTATTCGCCATATTGGGCATTGAACTTTCTCCCATTCATAAGTAATCAGAGTGCCCCGTCTTCATATGTATAAAGTCTTTGATATAATCATCAACAGTGTAAGGTCCAGTTATGACATTTTGATTATTTATAAATAAAACACATGCAAGCATTGGTGACATCTGTAAGTAACATGCATTTACAAAATTTCATGTCAACTTTAACAAACACATGATGTTTTTGTCATTTTGTTAATAAAACAGAGAAATTATACAGGGTCACTGAAAGGTATGTGGACACTGAAGTCATTGCATTAGAATTATCAAAGTATCAAAACAAGTATCATTTATTACACAAACACACTTGACATTTAACACTCACACACATTTCCTGCGGGTTTCCACCAAAATGGCTGGTTGATGGTTTTAATGTTTGAAAATGAAGAAATTAAGACAAATATTAGTATTGTAATATTATAGTTACACTGTAAAATAAAATGTATATTATTTTTATTAAATACTGGTATTACACTAGCAATATTTGTTATTTTATTTTTTATTTAATACTAATAAATAACAACAATAACAAGGTTTTTGTATGATATATAATCACTATGATTTTGTGCCAAGTTGTGCATCCCTACAGCAACCCTTAAGCTCTTTAAAAAATGCATTTCAAATCAAACAATTCACCCATTCTGTGCCATTACAGCATTTGTTGATGTCTTTTGTCTGTTGTTGGAGTTCTGGCTCCTGTGGATTAATCCTCATGACAATAAACAAACGGGATCTAATTACAATTCCCAACATTTTTTTCTGTAATTTCCTGTAACCGTATTCTTTATATTATAAAGACAATCTAGAGCTAGCAAATGAAGTGTCGCCGTGTTTGTGAATCCTGTGCCACGTTCACTGCGTTACTGCACTTTTTATCCAAAACCACCGAGGTCACATGTTTCTGAGTGTGTACAGCACAGGGGAAACCATCTGGAACCTTACCAATGATGATTCCAAACTGATCTGAAATCAGCTGCTATGGACTTTATGGGATGTGAAACAGGCTGTAATCTAATGTTTCAAGCTCCTGAATATTTAACTGCCGCACTCGGGTTTCCAGCTGATGGCATCTGATCTGATAGGCCGTTACACTGACCTCCAGGGTTGTTTTACCACAGCGCTCCTGCAGGCTGAATGATCAGGTCTTTGTTC
>CM077213.1:2618002-2700502 GCA_039654625.1 Rhinogobio ventralis | reverse complement strand
ACACTCACACACACACCCTAACCCTTAACACACATTCATACACACACACTCTCTCACACACACTCATACACACACACGCTCACACAAACTCATACACTCACACACACTCACACAGACAAACTCTCTCACACACACATATACACTCATACACACACACTCATGTTCATGTACACAAACAAACTATTTTGAGTATTAAAGGCTTTCTTTTTCACAGAGATGAACTTTATCCTCAGATCAATGAGGCCTGTGATCAATCAGTTTTAAAAATAAATACAAAACTTGTCCTAACTGAAAGAAAACAAGTTGACAAAAAGATTGAATCTAATATTTAGTGATAATTTAACATTTACAAGCAATTTTTGACCGGGAGCACCAAAGGTGTTTATGCCGTTTCATGTTTACATAAAATGCAAAGTCAGTGAAGATGCCACAAACGCACTGTGTGGTTTAGAACTAGATTTTCTGTCCATATAAAGATCCAGTTGATGAGCAGGATATTTTTACATTCTTCAATCCCAGAGAAAAGCCCTTAAAGTGACTTTGCTATCGTATTGTAACATGTTTCAGACTGAAATGACTTTTAAAGAAGGAAAAACACTCAGGATTTATCTGTCGGTTGTGGATTGTATTGTGAAAATATTTGAATAAAGATAACAAGGTTACAAATGTATTTTTTTTTTTTTAAATAATGCACAGATGAATTGTTCATTATAAAACCAGTGACATGCATAAAAAATAGTTCCAGTTTTTATGTCATTTTGTATTTAGAAAATCCCATACATTTGATTCACATTATCTGCATATGTATGAATTTAAATCTGGATCTGAACTGAAGCATTCCGGTTTTCCTCTGAGATTTTCGTAGTTATGCTGACGTGTTTACGCTTGATACTGTTGCCAAACCACAATATGTGCTCTGTGTTTATATGAGTGGATTGTTGCGGAGCCACAATGTTGGGCTGGGCCGCGCGGTGTTGAGTTTCTCCTCACCGTCTGATGGAAGGGCATTGCTGCGATTGTATGAAATGAAACTCACACTGTGAAACTCACATAACCTTACAGATATTTTTAAGATGTTCCAATCTGAGTGGAGGGCTTTAGTCAGCAAAATTTTAATATGGTAGTTTAATTTTTATCCTCTTCAAGGACAAAATTTAGGCGTGAGTTTTCAGCCAAGAATTTCAGCCAAGAAAGAGCACATAATAATCAATTTAGCTAGTTATCACTTTGCAGAATATCACAGAGACCTTTTGCACTTCAGACAGGATGAAACCACCCAGAACACCCTAGCAACTGCATAGCAACACCCTGGTAACCACTAAGAATATCATACAACTGCATAGAAACACCCTGGCAACCACACAGAGCATCCTAGTAAATGCATAGCAACACACTGGCAACCATCCAGAACATCCTAGCAATTGTATAGCAACACCTTGGCAACTATTAAGAACACTCAAGCAATGTATAGCTAAACCCTGGCAAGCACACAGAGAATCTGAGCAAATGCATAGAAAAACGCTGGCAACCACACAGAGCATCCTAGCAAATGCTTAGCAACACCCTGGTAACCACTAAGAATATCATACAACTGCATAGAAACATCCTGGTAACCACACAGAGCATCCTAGCAGCTGTATAGCAACACCTTGGCAACAACTAAGAACACTCTAGCAATTGTATAACTACACCCTGGCAACCACACAGAACATCCTAGTAAATGCATAGCAACACACTGGTAACCACTAAGAATATTATACAAATGCATAGAAACACCCAGGCAACCACCCAGAGCATCCAACTAACTGCATTACAACACCTTGGCATCCACACAGATCATCCCAGTAAATGCATAGCAACACCCTGGCAACCACAAGAGCATCCTAGCAAATGCACAAACACACCTTGACAGCCACTCAGAGCATTCTAGCATCCTAGAAAATTCATAACAACACACTGGCAACCACACAAAGCATCCTAGCAACTGCATAGCAACACCCTGAAAACCAACCAGAGCATCCTGTCAACATAGCAACATTCTAGCATCCTAGCAAATGCATAGCAACACCCTAGCAACCAACCAGAGCATCTTAACTACTCCATAGCAACACCCTGGCAACCACGCAGAGCATCATAACAAATGCATAGCTACATCCTGGTAACAACTAAGATCACTCTAGCAATTTTATAGCTACACCCTGGCAACCACACTGAGCATCCTAGCAACTGCATAGCAGCACCCTGGCAACCACCAGAGCATCTTAACAATGCTTAGCAACACACTGGCAAGCACTAGAGCATCCTAGCAAATGCATAGCAACACCCTAGCAACCACCAGAGCATCATAACAAATGCATAAAACACCCAACCACACTGAGCATTCTAGCATCTTAGCAAATTCATAGCAACACCCTGTCAACCACCCAGAGCATCCTAGCAAATGCATAGCAACACCCTGGCCACCACAAGAGCATCATGACAAATGCACAAAACACCCAACCAAACAGAGCATTCTAGCATCTTAGCAAATGTATAGAAAATAGAAAAACCCTGGCAGCCATGCAGAGCATCAGTGCAAATGCATAGCAACACCCTGGCAACCACCAACATATCCTATCAAATGCATCACAACATCCTGACAACCACACATAACATTCTAGCATCCTAGCAAATGCATGGCAACACCCTAGCAACCAGCCAGAGCATCCTAGCAAATGCACAAAAACACCCTGACAACCACACAGAGCATTCTAGCATCAGAGCAAATGCATAGCAACACCCTAGCAACCAGCCAGAGTATCCTAGCAGCTCCATAGCAATGCCCTGGAAAATATTACTTAATTTCAAAAGTATTCATGAGATCTGATAATGTTGATTTCTCTTATGTCATGCATTGTTTGTGGTATTGCTTTTATATGTTGTGTTTGGTTAAAACTAAAGCACAATGACACAGAAAGCTGCAGGAGCAGAAGCAGTCCTGTGAACTCCGTTACAGCTCTCCGTCCCCAGCTTGTGTTTATTCCAGGCGTTATGGCAGAAATCACCATGACGTTTGTGAGTGGGTGACACCATTATTTGACAGTGTGGAACGAAAGGGCCGTCATTATTGTGTGCTGGTGCACGCCGTCACACAAAAGAGGCCCGAGGGCCGGTCATTGCCTTTCGTCACGGCTCTGCTGGGCTTCATATGCGGGGCCTTTGGGTCTGTGTTTCTCCTGGACGCTAGTGGGCTGCCGTCATCAGAGAGGCCTTCTGGGAGTTTATGTGTATGATGAGGCAGTGAGACTGTACAAACATCCTCACTCATAATCCGTGCATTCATTTAAGATTTTAGAAAGAGTTTTGTGCAATGCATGTGCAAAATGTGCTACAGGACCGAGATCCACTCAATACTAGATGGAGCATGTTAATGTTATGGAGCAACTTTATTTGGTCAATTTTATTCATGCATACTGTACATAAACATTTTGGTCAGTGTTACATTCCCTTTGTCGCCCCACCAGAGCATTTAAGGCTCTACAGCACCATCTAGTGGTGCTTAAAATGACTGAAAATCATTGCATTAGATTCGGACATACTTCTTTTGTCACATACTGTTTTTCTCTTACTATATAGTAGGGAAGTATGCGATTTCGGATTTCGGATTTCAGATCAGTGCACAAATAGTTTAACTATGGGCACTCAGTGCTATTTTAGTATCATTATGATTGTTATTAAAAATTTTGAATTAGTTTTCATTTTTTATATTTTCCATTTTCATTTAAATTTTAGTTAATTTTGTTGTTTTTGTCATTTCTATTAGTTTTTTAATGTTTATATATATATTTATAAATGTTTAGTTATTTTAGTACATCAAGTTACTAAAGTTAAAAAAGAATGAGCTTAAATTTTTCAGATATGATTATTTTAAGTAGCTAATGAAAATTGTTATATTTTGGAATAGGAACTATAAACATGTCCCACTTAGTGCTATTTTAGTATCATTGAGATTAATAATAATCATAAATAGTATATTTTGAATTAGTTTAATTTTTATATTTTCTATTGTCATTTTATTTTGACTTAGTTTTAGTTATTTTGTTGTTTTTTTAATGTCTATATATTTTTATAAATTGTCTTTTTTAGCTATTTTAGTACATCACGTTACTAAAGTTAAAAAAATTAAAGAGCTGAAATAAAATAAGTTTAATTTTATTTTTCATATATAGCTATTTTAAGTAATGAAAATGTTATTTTTGGACTATGAACCACTTAGTGCTATTTTAGTATCATTGAGGTACTGTTATGATTATTAATATTTTGAATTAGTTTTCATTTTTATATTTTCCGTTGTCATTTTAATTTTAGGTAGTTATTTTTGTTGTTTTTGTAATTTCTATTAGTTTTTTTATGTCTATATATTTTTTTATAAAAAAAAAATTTGTTGCTATTTTAGTACATCACGTTATACTAAAGTAAAAAAATTAATGAGCTGAAATAAAATATTATTTTTTATATATGGTTATTTTAAGTAATACAATTTTTAGTTAACTTTTTGTCTTCATTTTCAACAAACAAAACATAAAGGGTATTTGCATCTTTCAACTTAATTATCCAAAATCTTTTTGAGGCTATTGTATGCACATAGATATTGAGAGTTTGCAAGATACATTTAAAACAGTTTTCATCAAATAACAAATTATAAAACCATTTTTTATTTTGGCTTTATAGCAGCTATTTCCTTTTATTGGACATTGTTTCAGGCTATATTTGAAACTCACTTCAGTATAATGTTAGGATTGTAGTGGCTTTGTCAGACTTTTTGAGGTGGGCGTTAAGTACAGCAATGCAAAAGTCATTAAGCATTTTATCAAATCTAAAAATCAAATCAATTTGATCAATACTACGACACTAGAGTCACGTCCAGCTCTGAGCCGATGCCGTCTGAACCCTGAATCCAATTACTCACAGCAGAGATTTACCAGCAGGAAAGCAACACACACATTTGTACGTGCAACCAGATAAAACAATGTTTGATTTTTTTTTTTTTTTGCACACTTTAATATGTGCTGCATATGACACGGCTGACGTCATTCCAGTCCAAATTCATGTTTCAGTGTTTTTTACTGTAATCTCCCCTCTCCGGTTAGAGAAATGGACTCATCCATTACCTAGGTGAGTTTGTTGGGCGCGCTGTGATTGGCTGCTGGCCGTGAGCTCATTGTTTTGGTGTCTGGGCTCATAGTAAAGCAAACAGACGAGGCTGAACTCTGAACACGTTCCACTGTGGAGATGGAAACACTGATAGATTCAGATCGACAGGTATCTGCTCTTTTACACTCTATGTCTGTTTGTAATGATGTGTGTCCTGTGACATTTTACACACCTTTACCTGTACATTACGTGCATATGTTTGATTTACAGCTTACATTTGTATGTAACATTTATACATTTACAGTTATGATATCCAGATATTGATTTGTGATTGCCATAAGCAATATAGTAATTATTTTGTGTACACATTATTACACTTATTACAGTTACACTTTATTTTAAGTGACGTAGTTACATTGTACTTACTATATAAGTACTAATTAATATTAATTAACTACATGTACTTACTATTGAGTTATGGTTAGGGATAGAGCTAGTCACTTGTAATTACGCATAATTTACTGTCATTACTATAGTAAGTACGTTTAGTAACGTGTGACTACGTCACCTTAAAATAAAGTGTTACCCATAATAATTACAGCTTAATCTTTATTTGGCTATAAGTCTGTCAATGTGACAGAAAGATTGATGTCCATAAAAGGAGTAGACCAGTGTTATTTTAGTATAATTGAGATATTATTATATTTTTTATTAATATTTTTAAGTTTTCCGCTTTTCCCGTTTTTCATTTTCATTGTAGTTTAAGTTTTTGTGTGTTTCTTATTTTTTTGTCATGTCTATTGAATTTATATGAATTTTAGTTATTTTATTACATTAAGTTACATTTTTTGTCATTTGTCATTTTTATTATTTTTTGTGAAAATGATAAAACATTTATTTCAAGTAATGTATTTTTTTTATGCTGTTGTTTTTGTCATTTTTATTATTTTTCTGTGGCTTTTAAATGTCTTTAGTTTTTATAATTAATTAATTTTATTTAATTTTGTTGTTATTTTATTACATCAAGTTAAACTAAATGAAAATGCTAAAACATTTATTTCAAGTAACAACATTTTTATGCTGTTTTTGTCGTTTTTATTATTTTTGTGAGGCTTTTAAATATTTGGTTTTTATAATACATTTTTATTTCAGTTTTAGTTATTTTATTACATCAAGTTAAACCGAAATTAAAATAATAAAACGTTTATTTTAAGTAACACAATTGTTTATGCCATTTTTGTCATTTCTATTATTTTTTTGTGGTTTTTATAATGAATTTTTAATTCAGTTTTTGTTATTTTATTACATCAAGTTAACCTAAATTAAAATGTCAGGCTTGAGATAAAATAAGCATAATTTTTTTTCATATTATATTTAATTTTTTTTGTTAACGTTTACTTAATTTCAAATAACACATTTATTTAAATGTATGGTTTTGGTTTTAGTGAAGGATAATAACCGTGGCCTGGACGTGTCTGATCGCGGTCTTGCGTTGTTGTCGTCTCGTGTCACCGTCGTCTCGGACTGTCCTCGGTTGCCGTGACACCTGTTACATCATGAGCGGGTTTGACGAGGGCTGGTGAAGCTCAGGGATTTGAGATTTAGAGACCGCAAGAGAAACTGCAGGAGCTGATCTGATTTGGAGGTTTTGTTTTCAGGAGTTGGTTAGAGAATCTGTTGGCAGAGGACATCAAATGAGTTAATGACTTAAAGGAGTTCTTGTTTATGTTTTATTTATGCTTAGATGGTTCTCCTAAAATGCTTTAGGGAAGATAATAAACATAGACACAACAGTTGACACAGTAAAAGTATAGAGCTGTGAAATGATTGTGGAGAGCAGCTCAGATCATTTTTTGGATGAATTAGATACAAAAAAAATCTGCAGTTGCCAGAACTTGAACTTTACAGTTTAAACTTAAATTTACAGTAAAATAAAATATTTCCTTAACTAAAATAATACTAATATACTAAATAATAAATAGTTATTTCAATTAAAAATCTTTAAAGTGTCACACAGGAAATTCTGGAAATGTTAAATTTACGATTTTTCACTGTAACAGTACCAAAAACTGCACATTTAACAGTATTTTAATGAAATGTCCACTTAACATGTTTTTACCGTAGCATTTTCCCAGTCTTTTACGGTTAGAATTGCAATCGTTTTTTTACAGTGTGTGTATTGAAATGTTTGTACAGTTTATTGTATGGATCTAGCCGCTCTCTCGCTGGCTCTGTGTGAGCTGTAATCCTGCTGCTGATCATCACGGCACTTTCTATTGTTGTGTGTCTGTCTGCCTCTATTCAGGCTTCAGTCCAGGATCATCACTGTGTTCTGAACGGTGACTCAGCTAACGGAGAATTAAAGGTGCAGTGAGCGATTTCTGAGAAATACAGAGTTCTGACATGAAACTCTAGATGGTGCAGTGAAGTGCCTTGAAACTAGAGGTCTACACGGAGCACCCGAGACCCGTGGACCCGGGACCCGACCCGGTCAGCCGGGTCCGGGTCGAGTCCCA
The DNA here is from genome assembly GCA_039654625.1 of Rhinogobio ventralis. Classification (NCBI taxonomy): domain Eukaryota; kingdom Metazoa; phylum Chordata; class Actinopteri; order Cypriniformes; family Gobionidae; genus Rhinogobio; species Rhinogobio ventralis. Next base: position 2,692,853 of record CM077213.1, on the reverse strand, counting down.
ATCTATTACTTCGGGTCCCGGGTCTGTTTAACATTGTGTGTAATACCTGAGTCGATCTCAGCCATTAGAAGCAAAGCAGGCAGATTTAATGCAAGCGCACGGTAATAATGTACTCATATTTAAATAATATATTTCAAATCGGCAACAAAATCTCAGGTGAACTGTCACATAAATGTTTTCTATGACACTCAAATTGCGTAAAAAAGCTCATATTTCAGGTTGCTCCAGCTAACGCGCATGTGCAGTCTCAAGCGTGTCATGTTGCTATGGCAACCTGAGCTTCCGCAGTGACTGTAATGACTTCAAAAAATAATATGAATGAACCGTCTTGTTTAATCTTAAAGTTTTGGTGGACTCGGCTCACAGAGATGATAGCAAATAAATAATGCTAACGTCACCGGCCATGGCACCGAACGAGCAATCGTTATAAGTTCAAAAGGGCAAACAGTCAAAGTTATTATGCGAGTTAACTCGAGTCGAAATGCAAATCTGCAAAGTCGCATTTGTCATCCGTCCCTGTGACATAAAGTGGACAGCTGAAATGATGAGTGAATTAAGCATGCTTGGAATAACAAGAGAGGAATAACATGGATAGAACTTTTTTCCTGGCAAGGATTGTAATGCATCACAATCAGGTACAGGGTGGGATTGTATGAGTGCACTCAATAACGTCCACTATGGTTTCGGACACCACTACAAATGGCTGTCCCCTCAAACAATGCCCTAATTGAGGGTATAGGGGGCGATTTTAGATTCAGCCAGTATGTTGACGTAATTTCCACTGAAACAGGAAGACAGGGCGGGGCATATCGAACAGCCCCTCCCCTTTTTTAAATTAGCCAATAGCATTTAGTTTGTCACAGCTCGCCCAGAGCCGCTAAGCTCCGTAAAGCTGCAGTTTCCTCCTAATTTCTAACTGTTTCTCCTCCTAATCTCCTCCATATCGCATTCTGTGCAGAATTCAAACGGGTCCGATGCAAGCAACCTCTGCATCTGTTTTCAGGCCTTCCCGTTCTCTAACATCTCTCCAGCGCTGGAAAGCTTTTCCAATATTAAAGGGGTCATAAAATTTTACTTGATCTTTGGACAGTTCATGATGAATAATCGTAGTATTTTTACTTTAAAGAACGCTCTCTTTATAATGTCTGAAGCTGTCGATCACGCAGCACGAGTTTATCTGGACACTTCTCAAAACTCTTGTTATAGTGATGCTCTTACACTACACAATGAAGCTCTTACTGTATTTACATTGTGCATTCACGTGATCGTCATCTGCACAATGATTATCACTGCAACCTTACATGTGATCGGAATAGATCTAAATATAATGCAACAATCAACACTTTTCACCATTCGTTAATTTTGACAGCTGTAATAGTAAAAATGTAGTAAATGTATTCGAGAGAGTTCCACATGTAATACTTATTTCATATGGGAAGATGGCAGCCAATCACAGCAGTGGGCGTTTACACTGAAGTCTCACAGCAGCCAATCACAGCAGTGGGCGTTTACACTGAAGTATTACAGCAGCCAATCACAGAAGTGGGAGTTTACGCTGAAGTCTCACAGCAGCCAATCACAGCAGTGGGCGTTTACACTGAAGTATCACAGCAGCCAATCACAGCAGTGGGTGTTTACGCTGAAGTCTCACAGCAGCCAATGACAGCAGGACTAGACGTTGCAATCCCAAGTGATTCAGTCTGATACTTGCCTTGAGTGGGTTTCGAGGCATCATCTAGGTTGGAGGTGGTTCATTGGTAACCACTTAGTGCTGTTTCCTCCTATATGACACATCTAGGGTTGTGCAACTTGGCTTCTTTAGGTGTTTCGGCCGTTTACCACAAGACACTGCAGGCCCACCACAGACTGATCAGACCAGTGTGTGTGTTGTAAGGGGACTAAGTGGTCATTTGATTCCTCATGCTATCTCCTTTATTCTCAACCACAGCCAGTGACTGCTCCTTTCAGCAACTGTGGCAAGTTCTGTGATGGTCTTCCTCTGAGCCTGCCCTCTAATGCCCATTTCCTTCAGAAGCCTTGCAGTAGAATTAGCAATAAAGCCCCTGCTGCCTACCTCCACTGGACACACTTTCACACTCTAGCCCCTTTCCTTTGCCTCAGCTGCCAAGGTAGCATAGCACAGCTTTTTCCTTTCATATGCTTCATCGATGGCATCTTCCCAGGGGACCGTTAGCTCAACAATGAAAGCACGACGGCAGGAGCTGGACCACAGCACTAGGTCTGGGCGCAGGTTAGTTACAGCGATCGCTGGTGGGAAAGTGAGTCTCTGGTCTAAGTCGGCTCGCATTTCCCAGTCCCTGGCTACATTTATTGGGCCAGAATCTGAGGGTAAGGGGTTAGCCTGCTTCAATTCCCCTTCTCTGATGAAGGCTATTGGCTTTTGGAGGATAGTCTGGGTGTTTGGGATGGCATTGGTTGTGACTCTCTTATGCTCAATTGCAGAGGCTAGGCATCTCAACACCTGGTTGTGGCGCCAGGTATATCTTCCTTGGGTCAAAGAGATCTTACAACCCACCAAGATGTGTTTGACGGTTGCTGTGGCTGCACACGCCGGGTCCTCTCCAAACCAAAGGTGTAGATTTGTTGGAGAGGGCAGAATGTCGTATGTGGCTCTGATGATAAAACTTATCCTGTTGGATTCCATATTCCACAGCTCACTCCAGGTGATTTTCCTTTTCTCTATTCCATCCCACCTTACCCACTGGCCTTGCTGGGCTTGGGCGACCGCTTTGGCAGGTCTGGCTGCTTCCTCCTGGCGTCGCACCTCCATCACCACCATTTGCCGCCGCTCTGTTGGATTAGCCTTTTCCCATGTGGGTGTTGTTGTTCCTAACCCAAATCCTCCCCTATTATCCCCTAACTAATTATTAGCATTGATTTTATTTCTTAGAAAGTTCTTGCATTTTATTCTTCAATAAGTAATGCAAAAAATTAATTGTTATTTTGCACCTCTGAATATGGTGACATATAATTCAACAGTTAGATAGAGGACTAGTTCTTAATACGGTAAAATGCTGTATAATTTATTTATTAACTATTTATCTTTTTTAAATGCTTATTTGTCCATATTTCAATTTATTCCTTATTTGACCTTAGTCATATTCCCATGATATTTAATAGACCTTCAGCCAATCAGATAAGCAGATTTCCGAGCATGTTACTATAATACTCCTCTGGGCCCTCCCCTGTCTCAAACTCCTGTAATCCCTCAAGGAAATCTGCAATGGACTGACAGATACTCACTGTTTGTGTTGTTTCAGGCTGTGCGGTTGCATCATACATGGTGTTTTCAGCATATATGGGTTAAAGGCCAGACGCTTAACCTACATTAGCTGTTAGTTGTAGGTCTCTCCAGACATGCCTCGAGGTTAAAGGTGTCCACACATCTTTATAAGCATTGGAGAAATGCAACTGGCTGGGAAAATATGCAGCCAAGCAAAGTCAATGCAGTTCTGACTACTTTTTTAATGCTTTTTCTGGTTTAAACCAGGTCAAGACACTGGGTAAGTTAAGTTTGACATGCTTTATTTGTCGTAGTGTTTGTGGTAATGCATTTATCATTATTTTGCTCTACAAAAACAATACTGCATGTGATTTAAAGTGAGTTAAAGTAAGTGTTTTTCAGCAAGCTCACTTGCACTCAGTGTTGGGGTAGTAGCACGAGATATGTAATCAGATTACTTTTTCAAGTAACTAGTAAAGTAATGCATTACTTTTAAGTTTGCAACAAAATATCTGAGTTACTGAGATAAAATTAGGGATGCTACTTTCGACTGCTAAAAACGGCATTATCGGTCAAAAATGCAAGCTGAAAATATATTAGGGATGCACGATATATCGGCCACCATATCGGTATCGGCCGATATATTAAAGCCCATAAATAATGGATTATTTCCTTCAGCTGAGACACTTCAGACTGTTCACCATGATGCTTTTGAATTGCTTGAAATATGATTGGAATCACTTCGAAAGGAATGCAACATGCATAAAATTATAATGAGAACATGCTTGAGACATGGTTTTTAATTTGTTTTTGTAATCCGGCTCTCAAAAATTATATAAAAATTTGGATTTAGATTTATCGGCCCATATATCAGCCAACATTTTCATATCTGTGCATCCCTAAAATATATATGCCTAAATTGAAAAGTGTTTAAAGTGTTTTTTTATAGTGTCTGAGACGTTTCTCTCGGCTCAAGGATGTTTTTCTGTCTCCTTTACAATTTCCGCATTGGCCATTTGCATTTGTATAGTGACTTGCACCCAAAAGACTCAAGTTTAGATGTTGTGTTTTTACTTGACCTGATAGAGGTCTCATCTTTGTCGGCTCAGTTTGATCTGATTAGATGAACCACATGAATATTGAACATTTCTGTAACAACAACATAATGCAGACTGAATTTAGGACAAATAATGAACTCCAAATAAGTGTTGATCCTGCATATCGGCAGTGAACTGACGTGATGGATTGCCCTTTCAGACAGACGACAGATTGAGAGAATGCGTAGCTACTCATCTTCCTTTGTGACAGATTGAAAGGCTAAGCTCCCGTTTATCGCATGCAGTTGCTGCTCTGTTGTTCGGCCGGCATATGGTGACCCTGTCCATCCGGAAACATGGCTTTACCCCGGTTACCCTGAGCCGACTGTAAATGAAGCATTCTGGTTATCATTAGGAGTCAAGATAGTACACATTCTTTACAATATGTAATATGGCAAAATAATAAATAGTCTATGGCAGTAGATAGGGCTTTATGATGACTAATCTGTGTTATTTTAGGATCATTTATATACTATTAGAGTTTTTGTTAATATTTTGAATATTTTGTTTTTATATCAAAAAGTAAATTTTGTCATTTTCATTATTTTTTTAAAAATAGATCTATTAAGTTTTAGTTTATTTAAGTTTAGTTATTTTAGTGCTTCAACTTAAACTAAACATTAATTTGTAATATTTGTTTGTTTATATTTATTTATTTAATTTTATGTATTTATTCCAAAATTAGATTTTTTTTTGTATTTTTATGCATTTTATTTAAATGTATTTTATTTTTTATTTTTATGAATTTTTTTTGTTTTTAATTTGTATTTATTATTATTTATTTTATTTATATATTTTATAATCTTTTTTTTCTCACAACAATAGGCATTTCATATGTTAATATAAATTGTTAATATTTATTTATTTATTGTTGATATTTATTTATTTAATAATTGTTTATTTATTTATTCCAAAATGTAATGTTGCCTTGGCCATCTAAGCTGAAATAAAACAAGTTTAGGTTATCTAATATTTTTATATATTAGATATTTTTATGGTTATGGTTTTAGTTTTAGTTAACAATAATAACCCTTTGACTAATACAATAGGATAATCAATCTCTCAAATCCTGTTCTGTGTTTTGCTTAATGATTTGGATAATCAACTTTTAATATAAATTAGCATGATTGTTATACTTGTCATAAACATTAACATTTTTTGAGTGAATCTACACTTTATTTATCTGGTTGTGGACAGACTAAACATTTATAGGTGAAGCCTATAGTGAATTAAGGCTTTACTACACATACAGTATATTTTATATACCACATTATTTTTATCTATTATTATTATTATTTGTTTATTATTATTATTATTTTATTTATATATTTAATTAATTTTATGATCTTTTTTTAACAAAAATAGTGTTTTGCTTGTAAACATTAATTGTTAATATTTAGTTATTTTTTGTTGATATTTATTTAATAATTGTTTATTTATTTATTCCAACATTTTAAATGTTGCCTTTCTTGGCAACTAAGCTGAAATAAAATAAGTTAAGGTTTTCTAATATTTTTTAGTTTATTTTATTTTATTTATGGTTTTAGTTAATAATATTAACCCTGTGATTAATACAGCTGAATGAATAATCAATCTCTCAAATCCTGTCTCTACTGTGTTTTGCTTAATGATTTGGATCATGATATATACATTTTTTCATGTAAAAACTAAATTTTACTCAACTTTAAAATTAAAAACATTAAAAAGTGAATCTACAATTTAATTATCTGGTTCAGGAGAAACTAAACATTTATAGGTTAAGCCTTTTTTCATTTTAATTTCAATTTACTACACATATATTTATATATATATATATATATATATATATATATATATATATATATATATATATATATATATATATATATTGTATAATCTTTTTAACAAAAATTTATGTTTTTTTACAATAATGGGCAATTCATATGTTTTATGCTCCAGTTGATCTACAGTACTGTGTTTTCTCTACCTTGTTGCGCAGGAAGATTAAAATGGTGGATATTGTAACACGAACAATGCCTGCAGAAAGTGAAGTACACGTGGCCAGGAACTTTCTCACCAAGATTTTGAGAAGTTCTATGAGGTATTGTGGAGCTGTTGGCCTCTGTCTCGTGACCCCCAGCCCTGTACGACCCTGTAGTTATCACCCATCGGCCCGTCCGCCCCTGCCAGACACTAGTATCACATCCTTTGCCATGTGGCGTCTTAGCTGTAGCTGTGCTGTTCACGTGCAAGATGCGGATTATACGCCTAAGCTTATTATCGTGCTGTCAATTTCACTGGCTTCTGTAGAACCTGTGAGCGTCAGTGAGGAATCTTCAGTGTTTCCTGCTCTTGTTGATGAGTGCTGATCAGTTGTCAAAAATGTTTCTTACACAATTTGTCTTCCTCCTTTTCCACCTCACATGCATTTCAGGAAAAATCGCTTCAAAGGGTACGTCTTGTGCGACTAAATGAGTTATCATGATATATTCTGCAAAAGGAATAAATGCAGCTCCTAAAGTGGATGTCTTAGAGTGGAAATATTCCTGATAGTCGGAATGATAACTGATGTTGTGTTAACACCTTTAACATTAATAGTATGTTTTTGCATTTTAATTTTTTTATCATTTATACAAAAATTATTTTGCACATTTATTTATACAAATTTTTTTACTGTTACCTTGGCAACCAAGCTGAAATAAAATAAGTAATTACATTTCTAATATTTTCATCAAATTCAGTTTTTTATGGGTTTAGTTAATGATAATAACCCTGTGACTAATATGGATAATCAATCTCTCAAATCTTTTATGATCTTTTTAACAAAAACGAATGTGAATATTTTTTTTTTTACACAACTGAAGTGAAAATGGTGACTTATAATAACCCAACATTTAGACAGACCTGTTTATTTATTATATGTAGATTTACATAATATTAATTATTTTATTAATTGTTATTTATTTATTACTATTTCCCTGTTTTAAAATCATATGTGTCCTTATTTATATCCCGTTGTGGGCTATAATTATGTACAAAATACTGTTGCAATTTCTAGAATAAGCCTGTTAAAACTAAAGTAGTTCTTTCTAAAAATGTAACTATTTAAATGTTCTTTTCAGGAGGAGTGAATCATGTAGACCTCATTCGTGGCACTCTGCTAAATCCACAGATAACCCCACCACACACAGCCCTAAATCTGAACCCAGCCCTGTACCTGACCCCACTTGGCAGACAAAATATGATGCAGGGTGAGATTCTGAGGGTTTGCATGCAATCAATATAAATTAATCTCAGTCAACATAATTTATTTTCTGTATTCTACCAGGTCACCTACAAAAGACTTCACCAGCTGTTGGGGACAGACCAATCTGCGACAAGTGTCCTGCCAGTTCAGCTCAGTGGGAAATGTGGAAAGCGTAGAGCCCTCACCTCACGCTTTCTCAAAAGAGCAGCCGTCAAGCAAACCCAACGGTGGAGAAGATCACCCAGTGTATTCATCAGGCACAATTGACCACAGTGCACCTCGGGGTGTTGCTCCCACAGAAGGGATGTTTTACAGAGGCGTTCCCAACGATTCTGGAGTTCCCAATGACTGCCACAGATACCTGCAGATCCCCATGGGCAACGGGGGACGAGTGAGTCCCAGTGTGGAGGAGCAAGTTAGCCCCAAATTCTCCTCCACTGGGAAATCTAACCATAGACCTGTGTGGCATATTCCTGAGAACAAGATGTCCACTATTCAAGCTCCTCCTGCTCCTCCACCTCCCTTGCGTAGTGATAGTTTCACTGCCACCAGAGTTCATGAGAAGAGCTTGGTGGGATCCATCCCTGAAGGGCTATCTGTATATCCACATCCAAAACCTCACTGCAAAGCTGTGGACCGACAGTTGGATGGCGAACGAGGACATGAAGTGAGACACAGCTACAACCCACCTCCAAAGAAGGACTTTCTTCAGCCGTATCTTTCGGTTAAAGACTACCCAAATCAGCTAAACCCTACCAAACCCTTTTCCCTATCAAGCACTGACGTAAGACAAGGGCAGAACCCATTTATTTATGAGCTTCAGCATCAGAGACAGCACAGCGATGATAGTCCCTTTTCTGTGTATCCTAATGCTACATGTTCACCAAAGATCCAGAGCGTTGGGAGCTACTACCGAAGCCTTCAAGATTTGCCCACCAATGCTGGTTGTCGCAACCAAGCCAGAACCAGCACGGCCTTTGGCCCCAACTATGAGGGCCAGGCTCATTTCCGTTACTACTGCATCACTGCCCAGCAGCCATCCTTGGAATCATCTACGCAGGGTTGGATAGGAGATGAACGAAGGTCTGAAATGGGAACCACCCAAGGTGCCACAGATAGAAGCTTTGTTGGTTCTCAAAAGGCTGTGAAGGCAAAGTATCCCCAACTCAATCCACCTGAGAACAAGAGTTCCAATGGTTACAGCAAACAGGCCATCAGTCCTGCATCTCAAGCCACGTCCCCTGTACCAAATCATCTGATTTCAAAGTCCAGCTCTGGGGAAAGAGAGACTCAAAAAAAGAAAGACGGGGTTAAGCCACTGCCTTCCAGGCACATACCAAAAAAACAGATGGAGCAGAAGAACCCTATGTCCACTCAACACCAGGACAATCCATGGATCAGCAAGCAGGATCACAAGATCTGTCCACACAAGACCCCCATGTTGCACTCTTTGGCCCAGGAGAGCAAGAAGATGGCAGAAAAAATTATCCCAACAGCTAATGAAGGTGGCCAAGAATCACCTGATCCCATCGGTGGTAAACAGGGAAGACGGAGTGAGCGCTATGCCACAACTCTACGCAACGAGATCCAACAGAAGAAGGCTCAGCTTCAGAAAAGCAGAAGTGCCGCTACCTTGACTTGCTCAAGTGAAGTTGAGGAGGACTCTGACATCTGGAAGTCCAGTGAGACCTCCACATCGTCTTCTGATGGTTCCTTCACCAACACTTACAAGGATCATCTGAAGGAAGCCCAAGCCAAAGTTCTTAAGGCCACGTCATTTATGAGGAGGGACCTGGAGCTTCCTGGGAATGAAGCTGGATTGGGTCAACTTCCCAAAAAACCTGTACCTGTTCATGGGCAGGTCACCCGCATTGGGGGTCGTAAACGGTTTCCCATGGATAAAAAGATACATTCCTTCTCTGAACCGGACAAGATCAATGAAGTAGGGGTTGAGGGTAAAGCAGCTGGGTCCTTTGTGGACCGATATAAGTTCTTCGAAGGTTCCTGCAAACCCATTCTCCAAAAGCCCATTCCCAAGCAGTCCCTGCTCAGTCCCAATGAGAGAAAGACTAGATTAACTGGAGACTGTGAAAGCATCCATCAAGCTCCCTTAAAACAAAGTAAATCAAGCCATTCCGACCTTAATACAGAGGAGCAACAACGGCTCGGTACGTTTGCTGAATATGAGGCTACATGGAACATGCAGAAAAAGCCAGTGGAAAGAAGAACCACAGGAAGATACCGTTCAGCTGAAAACATCCTGGATTCAGGCTTGGAGGAATCCAACAGCACAGTGTGTGTTCATGAAAGATCCCGTTCCTCCCCTTCTGCTGACTTCTACGGACAGGTAAGGAGAAGATTATTTGTTTTGTCATGATGTTGATAATGTTTTTGGTGCCCAAACATCACCTTCATAAGCTTTATAAATCAATATGGTCCACATTTCATTAGATACACCATGTTTTCTCTGCAGAAGCAGATGATTGAGAGGTTGTATTGTTTGGTAATAGTTGTGAGGAGTCTGCTGTTGACACAGTGGATCAAAATGGGTAATATGATGATTTAAGAAGGGCTAGTCTGTCCTTCAGGTAGAAGAAGAAGAATCTTTGGCATCTGTGTTAACGGATCCACATTCCTTTCAGAAAATCCCTCTGCCACCCAGAAAGTCTCCTGTGGAATCTCAGCCTGAAGCCAAGGACCAACAGGAGACCCATATCACCAGGTTAGGATTTCTTGTCTTGTCTAGGTGTTCAGCGACAAGTAAGGGCCTATATATCTGATAATGTACATACTAGGGGTGTAATGGTACACAGAAGTCACAGTTCAGTATGTACCTTGGTTTTGGGGTCACAGTTCGATACGAGTTCAGTACATTTACCCCCCTATATTCCCCCAAAATTAAGGAATTGTTGATTTGTTACTCTAAGTCTGCGTGTCCACCAAAGCGTTTTTTCCCCAGTTGTTTTCAATGGGAGCGCCATGTTTTTAAAATGGCAGGAGCGTAGTGTAACGTCATCTTTTTTACCGGTCGCCGAGAGTTGAAGAATTTTGGGTAACTTTGGGTAAAACGCATCGCTCATCACTTTTTGTCACTTTTTACCCAGCTGTCCAATCACAGTGGAGGAGGGGCGGGACAAATACAGCGCCGACCAACCCCCACATTCTGCTTGTACAATGTCAACAGATGACAACAACAAGCATAATAACGGAACAAAATAATTTAAAACAAGAGCCAGAGAAAATACTTTACATTGTATCAACATTTTTATATAGAAACAATACAGGAACCAACTATCTGTGAAATGAGATACACTTCCACGGATATTCCATTTCATAACAAGCAAAGCGTCTCACCTGAAAAAACGCTGCGCTGTCAAAACGCTCTCAAGCGCCGCAAAAAAAAACGTTTTGGTGGACACACGGCCTAATTGATAGATTGACCAATGCTGTGCAGTAAAATGCAATGGCTGTTTTCAAACTTATTGGTTTGATTAACGTGTTGTGCGTAGCCTACAATATAATTTTCTTTGCATGTGAGAGTTAACATGCGGTGAGAGTTAACATGCGGTGACAATGGCGGATACACAAAGTTAAATATCAGGCTTTTTCAAGAAATCGCAGAAAGATGAGCCAGAAGAAAAAGTGCCGTCTACATCTGCCTACTAGCGAGTGAAGTGGCACCTGCGGCTTCCCATTTCCAGGACACGCATATTTCATCACTGGACTGTAGTGAGACTCCCACGACATAATGGCAAATGATTTCATCTCATTATAACAATAGAAACAACTTCAAATACTATGGCAATACAGATAAAAGAGCGCCCCCTTCTGGATTAGAGTGTGAATTGCTGACTGACTGTATGCATCGTACCGTGATGGTTCAAGATGAAAACGTGTACCATTACACCCCTAGTACATATATGATAATGTGTGTTTTATTGTAATTTCTATTTCACAGAGTATCCGAAAGGAAGCACAGTCCACTCAACATCTCCGAGCCCATTACACTGAACTTTCTGGAAAGTGTTGCTGTGCCTCTCGCCTCTAACCAGAGACACAAACCTGACACCAGGCAGCCGGCAACTCTCTCTTCACATCATCTCCAGGTTCCCATGTCAGAGCAACTGCTTCCTAAAAACAAAGGTTCTGAACCGCAGAGGTCCGCCCAACCCAAACAGCCGGATACCATGTGCCCTTCCAGAGCCTCCCAGGAATTTAGGTTTCAGACCTCTTCTCCTGAGCCAACTCAAGGGCCCCGAAGACTCTCTACTTCGCCCTGTCCTGCAGAACATCTGGAGAGAGATGTATGCCTGACCGCTGCACCAGAGGACGACCAGAGATCAGACACTGAGGGAATGTTATCTCATACGCCACGTCTTTTAGGTCGTTCCTCTCCCAAGCAGAACGCTGACCTGGTGGTAACCTCAGCCAGCAGATCACGTTCTCCTTCTCCTCAGTTCTATCCACAGAGGCTCACAGATGAACCACCTGCAATTGTGCAGAAAAAGGATCAATGCAGGTAACTAGAGTGTTAGATACTGATAGGATAATAGCCTGTGGTCAAGACAATGAATCTGTCATCATTATTGGAAGTTTGCCTAGTACAAAAGTCACCATTTCTAACTCATGACTAACTTCTCCCCTATTGCAGTAGTAAGACGGAGGAAACATCAGAGCCAAACACTGCTGGGCGGAAGGTCCCCATACAGATCGTCTGTGCAGAAAATGGTTCAGAGAGAGAAAACAGGAACTATCTGCAACATGGCGAATCATCAGGAGGCTTTGAGGTGCCTAAAACTGGCCAACAAAAAAAAATAGATTCTCCAGTGAAATCCAAGTCGCTGTTTATCGCCTACACCCGGCCAGATCCCATCAAAAAAACAGAACATCAGACCGACAAGGCGGTACAAGACAACACAGAGCCGGCAAGAAGCAACGGTTTGACCGAACATTCGGAGGAGGACCTGAAACGAGAGGAGCTGGCCAGAGATATCATGGGGAAGGACAAGAGTCTGGTGGACATCTTGGATCAGAGTAAGATGAGGACTACCATGGATCTGATGGAGGGAATATTTCCACAGGGCGAGCAACTCCTGGAGGGAGTGCAGCAGAGGAGGAAAGCGGTCTCCAAACAGACATCTCCCAAAAATACACTGCAGAGGTACACTGACTACGTTTACATGTGCACCAATAATGCGATTATTTCTAATAATCAGAGCAGCGAGTTGTGTTGTTGACAGAGTTTAGCGATTTAGAAAAAACTTCAGAATAATGTCACAGAGTTCATTCATGAAGTTTTGTGAACAACATGTGGCATCCATGTAGAACCGAGCACATGCGCACTTTGGTCAGAGCGGTAATAATGCGATTAAGTGTTTACATGTCTGTTTACTGCGAATAAAATCGGCGTACGCCACATAGATAGTTAAATGCGAATATGGTTACTACGATTATGAGCTTAATCGCATTAGTTTGATCGAAGTATTGTGTTTACATCAGCTAAAGTTTGTTTATAATCGCATTATGAGGGTGCACTGACTGTTTGAGATAGAGGGGTGAAAAAACACGTCCAGGTCACATTTCACCTGAAAATTTATGTTTAAATTTTCAATTTTCTGGATCGATATGGCTAGGGACTATACTCTCATTCCTGCATAATAATCCAGGAACTTTGCTGCCGTACCATGGGTGTAGCGGCGCAATGATATTACACAGCACCTGAAATTAGTCCCCAGCACGCTCTCTGTGCAAGCAGGTTGTCACATTGGTTATGTTGACAGAAGTTAGCCTATTTTCAGGCCCTGTGTAATATCATTGCGCCGCTGAACCCATGGTACGGCAGCAAAGTTCATTGATTATTACGCAGGAATGAGAGTATAGTCCCTAGCCGTATCGGTCTAGAAAATTGCAACTTTTCATTTTCCGTCGGTCTTAGTACACGATATAACTATACACATCACAACATGTTAATAGGAAAATGTTGCCGTTATTTTGTCACTTATTGAGCAGTAGGCTAGCTGGAGCCGTTTAACCCCAGTCTTTTTGCTAAGCTAGGCTAGCGGTGGGTGCGTCAGACAGAGTTATGGCACGCACGGAGATAAAAATGGTATGTCTGGACTTATCTAACTCTGGGGGATACGGTGAATAAGCTAAAGTCCCCAAAAGTCGGCGTGTTCCTTTAATAGTCCTAGGGTTCATTTTTAAGGTTCTTTTTTTGTATTTTGGGGTGAAATATGAGCCAGATGATGTTCTTGACAAAATGTGACATTCCTGTTTTGTCATTTCTCATTTGTTTGTCATTAGCAGCAATACATAAATGTTTTGGCCATCAGCTGTTCAACTGGAGTTACAGTGTTTGTTCTTTTAGAAAAACTGCTAGTGAAAACCTGTACACTACTGCCCTCTACTGATACACACATACACACACACACACAGTCACACACACATACAGTATAACAAGTACAATGTACTTGACTTCACAGATCTATCTTTTTGAGTGACCCATGAATGTTTGATTTCTGCAGAGTGGAGGACAGTTTGGCTTCGTCAGTGTCGTTAGTGAGCAGTTCGTCATATTACAGCACGTCTGCACCTAAAGCAGAGCTGCTCATAAAGATGAAGGACATGCAGGAGCACATGGAGGAACAGGATTCAGAGGACGAACTTGATTATGACCTGTCCAACAAGAAGGTACAAGGTTTATATTCATTTTGTTGCGTGGATTCAACATCGTGCTTTCAATGAGGACGGAAAAATGACACTTTTGCATTGTTGAGGAAAAAAAAAACACGTCACATTATGTGTGCAAAATGTCATGTGTGTGAATGCGCTATACAAATAAACTTGAGCTCATGTACCTCTTTCATTCGACAAATGCAAATTATATAAGTTGCAGGATGTTTCAGACGATTCAAAAACATTTTTGAAGGGATAAGTCTGTAAAATGTAATTTCTGTGTGTCTGCAGCAAGAGTTGATTGACAGCTTAAGTAAGAAGCTGCAGGTGCTGCGAGAGGCGCGTGAAAGCCTGCAGGAGGACGTGCAGGACAATAACGTTCTGGGAGAGGAAGTTGAAGCCACCGTACAGACCATCTGCAAACCCAACGAGCTGGAGAAGTTTCGCATGTTCGTGGGCGACCTGGATAAAGTGGTCAGTCTGCTGCTGTCGCTGTCCGGCCGACTGGCTCGCGTGGAAAACGCCCTTAACAACCTGGAGGAGGGAACGTCAGCGGACGAGAAGGTAAAAATGAGATGCATGTGAAATATTATTTCCTTTTTCTTTTGCTTCAAAGAACATGAGATTAATGTCTCAGCATTTAAAGAAGTCATGATCTGCATAATGTTTCCTGGGGTGCACTTATAACGTTAGTATGATTTTTACATAAACAAAGCGGTGTAATTCAGTGACTTCAGTGTAAACGCCCACTGCTGTGATTGGCTGCTGTGAGACTTCAGTGTAAACGCCCACTGCTGTGATTGGCTGCTGTGAGACTTCAGCGTAAACGCCCACTGCTGTGATTGGCTGCTGTGAGACTTCAGTGTAAACAACGTCCACTGCTGTGATTGGCTGCTATGAGACTTCAGTGTAAACGCCCACTGCTGTGATTGGCTGCTGTGAGACTTCAGCGTAAGCACCCACTGCTGTGATTGGCTGCTGTGAGACTTCAGCGTAAGCACCCACTGCTGTGATTGGCTGCTGTGAGACTTCAGTGTAAACGCCCACTGCTGTGATTGGCTAACATCTTTGCATATAAAATAGCTAGTATTACATGTGAAACTCTCTAGAAAAGTTTTGGCACGTTTTTACTGTTACAGCTCTCAAGGTTAACTAATCATGAGAAGTGTTTATAGCTTTATATTTAGATCTATGACATTATATTCAGATCTATAGCATTATATTTAGATCGTGGCATGAGAGGTTGCAGTGATGAGCATTGTAGCCGATCACAGACATGTTGAGCGCATGAATGCAGTGATCTTGTAAATTTCTGCACACTAGCAAATGCTTTCATTATAACTAACAGTGCAAACACAATGTAAATAAGAGATTTGTTGATTATAACGGGAGTTTTGGCGAGAGTCCAGAACTCAGTCACTGATAAACTTGCACTGTTTGATTGACAGCTCCAGCGATTGTAAAGGGAGCGTTCTTTGATCGCTTTCTATATAGAATTTAATCACAGTTTAAATAACTCATTAGTTTCATCCTACTATGAGAACATCTAACTGTACATAAATCATTACATATCAGAAATCACTGGTCTCAGATCAGGCATTAGAATTAACACGGTTACTCACATGTTGTGGCATTACTGTCGAGTCTATATCAAAAACTCTGTTTGCAAAGCCTGTGCCGAAATTGCGACTGATTGACCAAAGAACCCACAGTGAAATGTAGCGAATACAAATACATAATGCTCAACTGAGACATTCATATTGTACAAAATAAATAAGCACATTCCTAGCATTAGGATCCTTTGGAAGGTGATGTTATTTTTAGTCCAGTGATCCTGTATCGCTCTTCTATCCTTGTCATCTCACTAACACTCCAGTGGGTGGGGCCAAAGTTGCGATGATGAAGTAGGCGTTGAATGAGTGAATGAATGAGGCATTTATATAGCGCTTTCATATGTTTTCTACTGTACACCCAAAGCGCTTTACACTCATGTCAGGGGTCTCTCCTCAACCACCACCAGTGTTCAGCATCCACTGGGATGATGCGACTGCAGCCACAGTACAACGGCGCCAGTGCGCTCACACACACCAGCGATAGGTGGAGAGGAGAGAGGGTGATAGAGCCAATTCAGTGGATGGGGATTATTAGGAGGCCATGATTGGTAAGGGCCAATGGAGGGAATTTGGCCAGGACACCAGGGTTACACCCCTACTCTTTACGAGAAGTGCCATGGGATTTTTAATGACCACAGTCAGTCAGGACCTCGGTTTAACATCTCATCCGAAGGACGGTTGATCTTCTTCTGCAGAGGCGGTCTTTCACCAATCTATTATAGGCATGGTTTCAATAAAAGCTGTTTTTGGACTAACAAGGAAGTTTTAAATTCTGAAACTTACAGGATACAGTATAACCTCTTATATGTCAAAAGCTCAAGGAAAATTTTATTTCTCAGTTCATCTCCTTCATTTGATGGAATAAAACTGAACTATGAGTCTAAAGTTTAGAAATACTTGACAGTACTAATTCCAGTCTCACTTCCTGCTGAACCTGCATAGGTTTGTAACTAATCAGATATGCTAATGGGCGTTTGGTTTGCGACACGCTGTAAGCAGTCGACCAATCACAACAGACTGGGCCAATCAGAGCAGAGGAGGCTCTCGGAAAGGCGGGGTTTAGAGAAACAGAATCCTTGATCTAACCGTTTCAGACACTGTGATAAAATAATTGATGTGTAATGTATATTATGAGAAAATTAAAGTATTTTTTGTCCTTGAACACATGTAAACCTATTGTAGGAGACTCCAAAACAAAACTATGAACTTTAAAATAGCATAATAGGGGCATTTTTTTTTTTTACATTAGTTCTTCCAGAGAGAGAGAGAAAAAAAAAACACATTTTAAGGATGCTTTGTATGTGTTATACTTTCAGCACACTTTGACTGAGAAACGCAAACTGCTGATTCGCCAGCACGAAGATGCCAAAGAGCTGAAGGAAAACTTGGACCGAAGAGAACGCCTGGTTTACGAGATTCTGGCCAGTTACCTCGGCGAAGAGCGTCTGGCAGACTACCGGCACTTTGTCAAAATGAAGTCGGCACTCATTATTGAGCAGCGTAAGCTGGAAGATAAGATCAAACTGGGTGAAGAGCAGCTCAAATGTCTGAAGGACAGTCTGCCGCTGGACCAGAGACTGCTGTACTGATCTGATCTAGACTGGACTGGTTCAGCATGACTAGAACAAGACTCTAGTTGGAACTGAAACAGGAGATATATTTCATATCTGCTTGTGTGCATTGGATAGATTTATTACGGTCAACGCAAAATCATTCTGATAGTCATAGAAATGCTCTTCCAGTTTTCTTTAGCATTGGTGAATTCATGCTTTGAATATCCGCTCACGTTTTCAGGGATATGCTGTCTAAAAGGATCTCATTTAGTCCGTATAATGGTTTTTCTACCTGTATTTACATGTTTAACTAATTCATTTTGCTACTGAATGCTATTGGTGCTATTAACGGAAAGGTTTCCACCACATTAGATCTGCTTATTCTTAACTAGATCCACAACGTTTTACTCCTTTTGATGTAAACGTTCCTGTTTAACTTAATGAAATAACCATCATTGGTAGGAAGGGAGCTTCAGAATATCTCATCTCGTATCTGAAATATCCTTTCAATCTCTTGAATTTGTGGCTCATATTCCTGCTCTCCATTCTCACTGTGAACCGGAAGGATCTTTTATTGCAGGCAGGTGATATAATGTTCATAGATGCGCTTTCAGTGCACTTCTACTGCAATACATTTGGAATAAAATATATATATATATATTGCAACTTTTGCTGTTGAGCTCTTGTATGGACAGATCACAACAATGAATTCATCTGGTTTATTTTCCGTTCTGAAAACCTTTTCGCAGTAGTTTTTATTTGAATTTACAGTATATTATTAATGATTAATGGGTATTAAAGGTATATTATTAAGTTGTTTAATGTTTCATTACGCATTCTGAAGCCTCACCCACACTTTATGATCTTTATGAGTCACTGTGTTTTCCAATATGATGCAAATGATTTCAAATTCCTCATTGGTTTGATTTTATGATGTTGAGCAGTGGTCAATCATTCACAGAAACATATTCACAAGCTTGTTTACACTGGATTTCTGAGCAGCAGGAAGTGGAGTTTTACAACGTTTCCAGCCCAACGCCGAGCATTGATGAAGATGAAGTAAATGCTGAGAGAAGATTCATGGATCAGTGGAACGTGTGCTGATATGGTAATGTGATCATTTGATAATTTTTCATTATAATTTGTGTAACTTTAATTCGATTTTATGTGTATTGATTGAAAATATATTTTAAGATGTCCTCAAACATCTAGACAGTGAGTGACAAAATCGGTAAAAGGTGACCGTAAAGACATTTATAATGTTACAAAAGATTTCTATTTCAAATAAATGATGTTCTTTTGAACTTTCCATTCATCAAATAATCTTGACAAAATGTGTCATGGTTTCCGCAAAAATATAAATTATGCTTCTTGAGCAGCAAATCATCAGAAATCATGCTGAAAATTCAGCTTTGATCACAGGCATAAATTATATTTTACAATATATTCAAATAGAAAACAGCTGTTTTAAATTGTAAAAATATCTGACTATTTTACTGTATTGTTGATCAAATAAATGCAGCCTTGATGAGCAGAAGAGACACTTTTCAAAAACATCTGACCAGTAATGTAAATAATTCATTAAATAAACACCAGGTTATATTATTGTTAACTACTATTTACTATTTTGTTTTGACAAATGAGTAATAAGTAATTCACCTATTATTTATATTTATATACACCGATCAGGCATAACATTAGGTCCTAATATTGTGTTCGTCCCCCTTTTGCTGCCAAAACAGCCCAGACCCGTCGAGGCATGGACTCCACTAGGCATGGACTCCCTGAGGGTGTGCTGTGGTATCTGGCACCAAGATGTTAGCAGCAGATCCTTTAAGTCCTGTAAATTGCGAGGTGGGGCCTCCATGGATCGGACTTGTTTGTTCAGCACATCCCACAGATGCTCGATTGGATTGAGATCTGGGGAATTTGGAGGCCAAGTCAACACCTCAAACTTGTTGTTGTGCTCCTCAAACCATTCCTGAACCATTTTTGCTTTGTGGCAGGAGCATTATCCTGCTGAAAGAGCCACAGCCACCAGGGAATACCGTTTCCATGAAAGGGTGTACATGGTCTGCAACAATGCTTAGGTAGGTGGTACGTGTCAAAGTAACATCCACATGGATGGCAGGACCCAAGGTTTCCCAGGTGAACATTGCCCAAAGCATCACACTGCCTCCGCCGGCTTGCCTTCTTCCCATAGTGCATTCTGGTGCCATGTGTTCCCCAGGTAAGCCACACACATGCACCCGGCCATGCATGTGATGTAAACGTGATTCATCAGACCAGGCCACCTTCTTCCATTGCTCCGTGGTCCAGTTCTGATGCTCACGTGCCACTGTTGGTGCTTTCGGCGGTGGACAGGGGTCAGCATGGGCACCCTGACTGGTCAGCGGCTATGCCGCCCCATACGCAACAAACTGCGATGCACTGTGTATTCTGACACCTTTCTATCAGAACCAGCATTAACTTCTTGAGCAATTTTGAGTTACAGTAGCTCGTCTGTTTGATCGGATGCTCTGACCCAGTCGTCTAGCCATCACAATTTGGCCCTTGTCAAACTCGCTCAAATCCTTACGCTTGCCCATTTTTCCTGCTTCTAACACATCAATTTTGAGGACAAAATGTTCACTTGCTGCCTAATATATCCCACTCACTAACAGGAGGCATGATGAAGAGATAATCAGTGTTATTTACTTCCGTGCTGACCTATGGACTATTGGTGTGGTTTTCCAGCTGCATTAAGGCCGAACAGCAGGCACTCCAGAGGGTGGTGAAGACAGCGGGGAAAATCATCGGAACTAGCCTCCCGAAGATCAACACCGTCTACACCACCTGCTGTCTACGGAGAGTGCATAACATCCCGTGAGATCAGTCGCACCCAGCACATCACCTGTTCCAACTGCTGCCCTCAGGGAGACGATACCGGGCCTTCAGAGCCAGAACCACTAGACTGGCTCGCAGCTTTTATCCCAGTGCAGTGAGACATTGTTGAATGAACATTCATTGTTCTTTTTCAACTGCAATAGTTGGGAATCGGAGAATGCATTGCTGCAGTATTTATACCACATATCACAATTTGCATTATTTTTTTTATATGGTCAATAATTTCTATGTTGTTGAGTCAAATGGTATAAGGTATAACGGATTGCAGTTTATAGACTTTTATTGCACTTACATTGTAGGAATCTCCGATGTTATTTTGTTGTTATTTATAACAATGACAAATAAAGAACAAATCCAAATTCAACTGTTAGTGTTACTGTTAGTGTTAGTCATAATGTTATGCCTAATCGGTGTATATATGTATGTATGTATGTGTGTGTGTGTGTGTATAAGTGTGTAAGTGTGTGTATGTGTGTGTGTGGGGCCTGGTAAACACTACATTATGGGGACAAAATGTCCCCACAAAGTTGGAAATATCCAAAATCCTTGGACATTTTTTGGGGTGGTCCCCATGAGGAAAACGGCTTATAAATCATACTCATTTAAAAAAAAAAGTAAAATACAGAACATTTTGTGTGATGGGTAGGTTTAGGGGTACGGATAGTGTAAGGTGGTAGAATTTATAGTTTGTACAGTATAAAAACCATTACGTCTATGGAGAGTCCCCATAAAACATGAAAACACAACATGAGCGTGCGTGTGTGTGTGTGTTATGTCATGTCAACAACTGCAGTGTCTATGCATTTGGCACAAAACGTACCATAATGACTTTAACTGAAGTAGCAAAGCAACAGGAAGTGTATGATCTAATCTAAATCTCTGTCTCTTTCTCTCAGAGGGATGTGAGGTTTGTTTGCAAGGTTTCTTGGCGACGGAACTGGTTAGTTAAACCCACAACACTCCTGCTCTGAGTCGCTGTGAACTCTGTTAAGAGCCATTCAGCCGCTTCAGAGAAGACGAGGTTCTTCAGGATGGATGGTTGTCACTCAGGAGACTGAAGCCTGAGACCGGACGGCATGGCTTACCTCGTCCACACGGCTCATGCCCAGTTCGTGGCTCTCTGGCTCGGGATGGTCGGCTGGATTCTCATCATAGTGACCACTGGGCTGGTGGAGTGGCGGGTTTGGGAAGTGAGTGACCTGTCTGTCATCACCTCAGGTCTGGCCTGGGTGGGTATTTGGAGAGTGTGTTTTTATAGTCACGCTCTGATCTTATCCAACAATCAGATCATGTTCTGTCAGAGGATTCGCTTGTCGGAGTCGTTCACGCCACCGGAAATCGCAGCGGCTCAGGTGCTCATGCTAGTGGCTCTGATTCTCGGGCTCATGGGAAACGCCAGCGTCATTTACGGCCTCAGGAATGTTTACTTCGGACTGAACAAGTTGAAACCCATCAGACTGGCGTTTTATACCGGCGGGGTTTTGTACATCCTCACCGGAGCCTCTGCGCTCATTCCCGTGTGCTGGAATCTCCATTCGGTCAGAAACAATCAGACTATAGTATTCCCAGCAGCGTTTCTCATGCCTCCCGCTCCTGTAAACCAATCCATCGGACCCGGTATCATCGTGGGGATTTTTGCATCCACCCTGTTGGTCTGTAGCGGGATGGTCTTTCTGTCCTACAGGGTCCCGGTTGTTCTGGAGCTCAAAGTGAAGCCTTTGTGGCCTGGAGAAGGACGCTCGGGAACACGTGTGAACCACCAGGGAATTGACAATCCAGCTTTCCAAACGCAGGAGAACAGTTAAGACTGTTTTCAGGACAGATGAGTGAGTGTGTGTGTTCATCTCAGGCCCTTCATACTGTAACTATTACTGTACAACGGGGCTAAAGGCACACCCTATGAAAAAATGCTTTTCACTACTTCATTAGTATATGATTGCAAAAAATGTGTGTGTATATATATATATATATATATATATATATATACACATATGTGTATATGTATGTTTTTATTGAATTCATTGATGGAGCAACAGATTTTGTGTGGAAAATAAATCATAAAAGTGGTTTGTTTAAAAATCACATGGGGTAAAATATGTTTTTAATAATGTCTAAGTGAATGTTCAAAATGATCACTTTAGCAACGTTTGTACTATTTTGGGTTTATTTGGATAAATAAATAGATTTTTGTTCAATAAATATACTGTCATTAAAATGTTCATTAAAAAAAATATAGAAACTAGGCATGCACCGATATGAAAAGCCAATAATAATTATTTATATTTGAAAGCCAATAACCAATATATTAAATAAAATAAATATCTAGCTTCCAGCGGACCGCCTTCCGTATTCAACTTACGAAGAAAGTGTAACGCCTAGGTGTAGCGCAAGTGCAGAGGATAGAGCAAAACAAAACTTGGTCCTCGCGAGAACTAGCATATTCTCACCGGAGCGTCCTATGTCATACGCCGGAACGCCAGTCTCTCGTGAACGCGCGTACCACAGTTAGCGGAAGTTAGAGATTACAGTTTGTAAAGTGTTAAATATGGATATTTTTCTCACACAAACGCATGGCTTCGCATTAGAAGGATGGATAGATGCACTTTTGTGATGGATAGATGCACTTTTATGATGGATAGTTGCACTTTTATGATGGATAGATGCACTTTTATGATGGATAGATGCACTTTTGTGATGGATAGATGCACTTTTGTGATGGATAGATGCACTTTTATGATGGATAGATGCACTTTTGTGATGGATAGATGCACTTTTATGATGGATAGATGCACTTTTATGATGGATAGATGCACTTTTGTGATGATAGATGCACTTTTATGGTGGATAGATGCACTTTTATGATGGATAGATGCACTTTTGTGATGGATAGATGCACTTTTGTGATGGATAGATGCACTTTTATGATGGATAGATGCACTTTTATGATGGATAGATGCACTTTTATGATGGATAGATGCACTTTTATGATGGATAGATGCACTTTTGTGATGGATAGATGCACTTTTATGATGGATAGATGCACTTTTATGATGATAGATGCACTTTTGTGATGGATAGATGCACTTTTGTGATGGATAGATGCACTTTTGTGATGATAGATGCACTTTTGTGATGGATAGATGCACTTTTATGATGGATAGATGCACTTTTATGATGAATAGATGCACTTTTGTGATGATAGATGCACTTTTATGATGGATAGATGCACTTTTATGATGGATAGATGCACTTTTGTGATGATAGATGCACTTTTATGATGGATAGATGCACTTTTGTGATGGATAGATGCACTTTTGTGATGGATGGATGCACTTTTATGATGGATAGATGCACTTTTATGGACCTCAAAACAGAGACAGCCATTCACTGCCATTATAAAGCTTGGAAGAGCCAGGACATTTTTAATATAACTCTGATTGTATTTGTCTGAAAGAAGAGTGTCATGTACACTTAGGATGGCTTGAGGGTGAGTAAATCATGGGCTAATTTTCATTTTTGGGTGAACTATCACTTTAATGAGAGGCTTAATAACTGCCAGGTTGTACGGTCTTGGGACATGACCTAGAGATAGAGACGAGTTAATAATATTGGGAAGAGGCTCTTCTGCTAACTCTTTCAGTAGTTTAGTGGGTATTGGATCTAATAAACATGTTGTTGGTTTAGATGTAATGATACGTTTATTTAGCTCTCCCTGTCCTACCTGTACAGCTCTGCCATTGTTTTCGAGGGGAGATAAGTGAGGCTGAACCATAAAACGCTATCAAAGGTTGTACTTTAACAATTATATTTCTGATGCTTTTTGTGAAGAAATTCATAAAGTCGTTGTCTAGTTATAAAGTCATGAGCACGACTGCATTAAACTCCTGTTCGACTATAAAAAATGGTTCATTACTGTAAGAAGAAGAGAAAAGCTTAGACAGGGACTTATGAGACCGACTGTAATCCTGCTGATCAAGCCAATGAAGGAATTAAGGGGATTATTTTCTTTATTTTTCTTTGCTTGATCCCGCAGGAACATTGTGATTGTAAGAGATATTTTGAACAGTGATTGTTAGGTAAGAAGTTTCATGTAGACATAAGCTTATCCACACTGAGAGAACAGCTTTGATATATATAATTTTTTTAAAGCGAGAAAAGCACTTTTGCATACTAAAAGTGTGTACTTCACTGGTGATGAAAAAGTACAGCAGTTTTGATGTCACAGAGACTGCATTTTTTTGTTTGCATGTAAGCATTAGCTTATTGTTTCACTACTTCAAAATGAATCAATATTTCATAACTTATATCTAAAAAAAACAGTGACACTCCTTTTGTTGTGCAAGGGATTGTGGATAATGTTGGCTCAAAAAGCATATGTTCCTCTCAATGTATGAAATTAGAAGCACTAATATTACTTTTGCACTATTTGAGATGGATAAAGTGCAAATTGGCAACTCAAGACCTTAATTAGCTCATTTAGGGGTGTTTGATTGGAATGTTTATTAAGACTTAAGTTAAGTTGTATATTAAAGGTGCACTATGTAACTTTTCCGTCCGCTGGAGGTCGCCTATTCAAAACAAAGGCGTAGTTTGATGACGCCTAGTTTGAGCGCAGAATCTTGGGACATGTGGTCTTCACCTCACAGCCGGTGGGAAAGAATCGGGATAGGACTCGGGCAGAAATCATGTTCATGGATGGGATTATTAACGTTACTGTAGTATGAAGCAGAGCAGGACCGAGTGTTGTGGGAGCTGAGCAAGGCCGCTGGAGCGATTGCACAACACACGCCTCGCGAGCAGTGGGACTTTTATTACGCCACAGTCGCCGGCGCCATTTCCGCTTTTCCGGTCGTGAGTATGAGGTAAGGCAGCTCTGTTTATCATATTAGATACATTTGAGTGTGTTGATGATGTTCTGACGTTACTCTGTGCGTTCGCTCGGCGGCTGCTATGACACTTGTTGCACACTGCAATCAGAGTAAAGCGTTTCTGCTGAATAAAACCGGAAACCGAGGGTAACGCAGATATGACGCCATTGATAGGCGACTCCTTCACACGTCCCGGTTCCTTGGTTAAAATAGCAATTTCCTCACGATTTACAAATAGTTGGAAACATTTGGGATATTGTTAGTACTCAACTGAACAAAATATATAACACTGGCCTAGTGGTTTGTGGATATTTTACTGAAATTTTTTTACATAACTTGTTTTTAATTTCATTTTAATTGTTGCATGTTTTTTCATGCTTCACCGTTGCAGCGCTTTGAGTGTATGGAAAGTGCATTACAAATAAAAGTATTTTTTTTAATAGTATTGGAATACTTTACAATAAGGTTACATTAGTTAACATGAACTAACAATGAACAATGCTCCTACAGCATTTATTAATCTTAGTTAATGTTAATCTCATACTAATACATTTTTACCAGGATCAAAATATGTTATCTGTTAACATTTAGTTAATGCACTGTGAACTAACATGAACATTTGTTAGTGATGCTTGATATATTGGCCACCATATCGGTATCGGCCAATATTTTTAATGTTATCGTTATCGGCCCAATAAGAAAATTTGTCTGGTATAATGAATTATTTCCTTCAGCTGAGACACTTCAGATATGCACTGTTCGCCATTTTAAATGGCTTGAAATATGATTGGAATCACTTCAAAAGGAAAATACAGTTCAGTGCAACATGTGCAGCACATGTCTGTCATATCGGCTACATCAAATTATAACGAGAACATCATGATTGTGTGCTTGGGACATGGATTTTAATGGTGAGACTTTTGTTTTTGTAATCAGGCTCTCAAAAATTATATAAAAATTTGGATTTAGATTTATTGGCATCATGGCATTATCACTGGATAACTTTTGATTCACTGTTAACAGGTTAACAAATGCTTAAAGAATATATTGCTCATTGTTAGTTTGTTCATTGATGTTAACAAATGAGACCTTATTATAAAGTTTTACCATTATAATTGATCTCCTGATGCCTGCTTAAAAATCCTTGAGTGACAGTCGAGCAGGAAGCGGAGGGAACTTGCGTCATTGAGGCGCTGGCTTCGGTCCATGGCTGGTAGGTGTGGATCTCACATCTCGACCTCTCCGGAGAGCCGCTCATGTGAACTAGAGCGGAGGATGGCAGTGGCAGGGCACGTGAAACGCTCTCCAGACGATCACTACACTAATTGTTAGGCTGGAAGTGCAGTCTGTGCCAAAGCAGTTCTCTCTGAGGTCCACATTGTGCCAAGACTGATGGCAGCAGAACAAAAGGTCTCTCTTATGCACTATCAGAACCAAAAACAAGCACAGTAAACACAGATTTCTGTTCAGTTTCCAGGGAATGCATGGACTGCATACCTTGAATGCAAGTCACCGTGTATGAAAGCGTCTGCCAAATGTAAATTAAATTAGCATCATTAAAAATGATGCTAATTTATAAATGCATGTAATTCATAAATTTTCTAAATGCATGTTATTGTGAACAGTTAATCTGTGCATGTTTCATTTTTTTTTTTTTTTTTATGTTATGACCTTGTAAGTTTTAGTCAACATTTCATAACTGGACCACTCACTTTAAAGGTTCCAGTTTCTGCCAGTCTCGTGTTAATCTTGAGTATCTATAGAGTAGTATTGCATCCTTCATATCTCCCAAGAGTCTTTAGCTTTATCATATTTATAAAAGATAGATACACTGTACCGATTCTTTCTGAAAACAGCCGAGTCCGTGGAGGCGTGCAGTGGGCGGAGCTAAAGAGTCACGAACACACACACACACACACACACACACACACACATCATGGATAACTTTATTCCTGGATAACTTTTGATTCGCTATACGTTGGTGTTGTTCACATTATATGCACTTACATGCCGATTGCCAACAAAACACACACATTTGATGCAGTTTCACTCACCGCCTGCGGTTTCCACTCATGACCGGGAACAAACTCACACACTCGCATAACTCCGTTGCTGCTCCGGAAAAACGAACTTCATTCACTGTTCCCTTAACGCTGAGTTATTTGGGAAACTGAACAAGGTGATCTTTCCCTCAAACCAGAAACACACTTCTTTAGTGACATTGTTGATTTTGTGAAAAACACAATGTCAGCGCCGCCGACGGCTCCCGTAACCCGAACGAAGCTCGTTGATGGACGCGCTCTTGCTCTCGCTCTGGTTGATGTGTGTGTGTGTGTGTGTGTGTGTGTGCAAATCATGATTTTTAAATTTCCAGCACTGGAACAGATTTTTATCAATCGCCATGGTGGCAACTCTCAGACAGGTTGTAGCCTAACGCTTTCAGCATGATTGATAAAATGGCAGCATGGCAGATGTAGAGCGCTTCAAGAATAGCATGGCTTTACTAAACAGCCTTTAAATGGCAGGAGGCATCATGCACATCAAAAACAGGCAAAGCAACAAATTAATATTATTCAAAATATCCTAGCTTTTTACAGAAAATATTTGGATGCAACCCCCTTTGTAATCGTTAACATTTTCATAAGTAACTATTTTAATTACACATTTTTTTCAGTAACTGTAACAGATTACAGTAACATTTATTTTGTAATTAAATTACGTAACTCCGTTACATGTAACTAGTTACTCCCCAACACTGCCTCCAGAGCAAGACATCGACCAATAGTTATACATCATTACATCATAGGCCCCGCCCACTGGCATTCAGTCGCTTATTGGCTGACACTTGCCTACAATGGATGCGAGCATTGCGTCAAAAAAAGCAAATAGAACCCATTATTATATTATATAGGATTATATGTTTGTTCGGAGCATTTTGTCAGCGAGGCACAGTGTAACAGAGAGTTAGAAAGACATTTTGTTGACAGATGCAGTCGCTAACAGCAGACTGTAAGTTAATGATTTCATAATGCTTTGTCTGTAAATCACAGTTTTATATGGATAATGTTTTTAAAAAATTGCCACAGCTAGCCATATTTTAACCATGTTCATACGAAATTTATATGCAATTCAAATACATAAATTTAGGTCCAAATGTTTGTTTTTAGTGTAGTAGCAATAGTAATTCTTTAATCTAACTAAAGAAAAGCATGACTTGGAGGATGCGTTTCATCCATATGGCTCATTATCATAAAGGAAGTGGGCAGGAAGCCGTCGGCACCATGTGCTCCTGATAGTGAAGAAACCTTTGTATGTAAAAGATGGCAAGATTAGCATACAACATTATAATGAGTCCATTGTGGAAACCCAACAAAGAGAACTTTCATCTGACGGCATGAACCCGGGCCGGACAGAACCGCTGAGACTGAGACGGGAATGAGAAGATCCGATCCAAACACTCGGCAGTTAAAACATTTCAGACAAGAGGCTGAAGGGATTTTTGGAACGTACATGATCAAAGACACATTCCTCCTGCAGAACTGGGCTTGATTCCATCAGGACACACATCAGAGATCACACACTTCTGTGAGGTTTCAAAGCAAATGGATATCTTTTATATAATGATGTTGTCTCATGTAATGCAATTTTGTCTCAGTGAAGAACACAGAGGGTCATGTTGAACACACTCAGCACTTTCACCAAACAATGTGTATTAACATTGTTTCTTTCAAGTTATGCTGCAAACTGAGATTAGAAGTAATTGTCACTTCCAAGCTACTGTTTGTCTCACTTCATCCGTTTGTCTCTAAATTTCTCATTATATTTGATATTTTTTACTATATTTATTGAAAACTTGAAAATTATATATACACTATATTGCCAAAAGTATTAAATTGTATTCAGGTGTCCAATCACTTCATGGCCCTGTGGTGTATAAATCAAGCACTAGGCATGCAGACGCTTCTACAAACATTTGTGAAAGAATGGGTCGCTCTCAGGAGCTCAGTGAACTCAAGCGTGGTACCGTGATAGGTTGTCACCTGTGCAATAAGTCCATTCGTTAAATTTCCTCACTACTAAATATTCCACGCTCAACTGTTAGTGGGATTATAACAAAGCGGAAGCAATTGGGAACAACAGCAACTCAGCCACGAAGTGAGGGACATCTTTCGCCAACAGCTACAGACCTCCAAACTTCATGTGGTCTTCAGATGAGCTCAAGAACAGTGCGTAGAGAGCTTCATGGAATGGGTTTCCATGGCCGAGCAGCTCATCCAAGCCTTACATCACCAAGTGCAATGCAAAGCGTGGGATGCAGTGGGGTAAAGCACGCCGCCACTGGACACTAGAGTAGTGGTTTTCAAACTTTTTTAAGAGCGACCCTCTTTTTTTAATTTTTTATTTTATTGTCGCGTCCCATCTATAGGCCTACAACCATTTACATTCAAACAAGTCAATCCAAGCATAAGAATACTTATATACAATGGGCCATTTGACTGTATTCTCCATTAAACAACTAGATGGCACAAATTCAGCTCAGCACTTTTCCACACAATCGCTTTAGCTCTTTGATGCGTTCGCAACGCAAAGTTGATTCTGCACTAATTTCATAGCTAGGCCTAGCTGGGACGCTATTTAACTGGTTAACCGTTAACCAACAATAATTTTAACCATCGTTTGCTGCATGCTTCAAAATACACTACAAATATATATTTTTTTATAGAGAAAAGATTTGAGAGAGAAAAAAACAGGTAAGTCACGTATAAGTCGCATTTGATCGTCATTTTGGTCATACAGATAATAAGAGTAGGACATCGTTCAAAATTGCAAAGTGTTTACTTACATTGTGCTATTGTAAAATAAAGAAAACGTGCTTTCTGTTGTCTGGGTTTCCTTTCCTTGAACTTGTTTGAGGAGCGGCGCGCCTCACAAAAATGAACCAAACTCAGCAGCACAGTCACACAGCTTTTTCTTTTTGTTAATCTGTTAATTATTTAAGGCAAAATTATTTTCGTATTTATTCCTTTTATATAGGCCTATAGACTGATTTTATGAAAACAATTTTTTTTATTTTGAATGTAAGTCCCTTTTCCTTAAATCATCCTGGCGACCCATTTTTTAAGACCAAGGGTTTGAAAGCCACTGCTATGTGTTCTCTGGAGTGACCAATCACGCTTCTCTGTCTGGCAATCCCATGGACGAGTTTGGGTTTGGCGGTTGCCAGGAGAACGGGACTTGCCTGACTGCATTGTGCCAAGTGTAAAGTTTGGTGAAGGGGGGATTATGGTGTGGGGTTGTTTTTTCAGGGGTTGGGATTGGCCCCTTAGTCCCAGTGAAAGGAACTCTTAATGCTTCAGCATACCAAGACATTTTGGACAATTTCATGGGGATGGCCCCTTCCTGTTCCAACATGACTGCGCTCCAGTGCACAAAGCGTCGGTCCATAAAGACATGGATGAGCGAGTTTGGTGTGGAGGAACTTGACTGGCCTGCACAGAGTCCTGACCTCATCCCGATAGAACACCTTTGGGATGAATTAGAGCGGAGACTGCGAGCCAGGCCTTCTCGTCCAACATCAGTGCCTGACCTCACAAATGCGCTTCTAGAAGAATGGTCAAAAATTCCCATAAACACACTCCTAAACCTTGTGGAAAGCCTTCCCAGAAGAGTTGAAGCTGTTATAGCTGCAAAGGGTGGGCCAACTCCATATTAAATGATGTTTTATTAACAAGGTTCGGGAGAAGCACGTTCAGATAACTGACAAGTGCAAAGCACTCAGCCAATCAACAATAGAGGTATATATACGCAGCAGTCCTACCTCTGTTTGTTGACAGTTATCAGCATCCCTCCACCACCCCTTCTCCACACTTTTTAACTCTAAACCACTTACATATACGGGGGGTACTCTGGGTTCGGGCCTAATTCCGAGCTCGAAGCCCTCCCCCCGGACAGCACGCCAAATATGCATTTAAATCTATTCTCCATAAATTATATGTAAGTGCGAACTCGTGAAACCCTACGGATTAAGAATGGGATGTCATTAAAGTTCATGTGCACGTAAAGGCAGACGTCCCAAAACTTTTGGCAATATAGTGTATATATTGTAATATATTATATATTAATGATCATATATATTATATTAATGTAATACATATATAACATTAATATGACATTTTTTAATCTATATATATTTATATATATATACACACACAGTATGTATACACAATATCACAATGTAGAAAAATATTCTCCAGTGTTTCAAAATGACTGTAAACTAATTTGTGCTATATGAAAAAAAAATGCATTAAATTAGAAAAATGCAATTCAATGCGAAAAAAGCATTTTTACTAGTCTCAGACCTTTGAACCTCACTGCATGTAAATTTTGTTTATTAAGCATTTTAAAATATTCTTTCTTAATTTGTGATCCTCACAAGCATCCTCACAATGTCATAAATATGTTTGCTTTAAACTAATAAATTAAAGCCACTTGCACAAAGTTGAATAAAAAATGAAAATCCATCTCTTCATGCATCACATGACAAAAACATTCAGCTGCTTTATTGACTGATCATCACAACTTTGGTACTTTGACACATCAGAGAACACAAGATATAATGTCTATTATCTCTCATTCACTCGCTCAGTGCTTTAAAATATAAAAACAGACAAACTGACAAGCTTGCAGCTGGTTTTTTGGGTAATATTTGGATAATTAGCATAAAATTGTCTCTCATAAATGACCTCATAGTCATAAAAGTGCACTTTCTTGGAAAGTTTGCATATTTCATTTTCATGATTAGTAAACGGTTTCTCATTAGAATCACAGTCACGTGCAGATCTGGGTGTAAAAATGAGCTTATAACATGATTCACGGATAGCTTGCAACAGTACTTATTGATTTATAATCAAAATTAAGGGTAACACTTTACAATAAGGTTTCATTTGTTAACATGAACTAACAATAAAAAAATATTCTAAAGCATGTTAATTTCAATATTTACTAACACATTATTCAAATCAAGAGTTATTATTATATTTATTGGACCTGAGCTGACATGAACTAACAATTAATAGTTGCACTCTAAAACATCTTGGATAATTTTTTGGGGTTATTTTTTTTGTTTGTGCAGATTTTGTGTAACCCAGATCCTGGGTCAGACGTAACAACCCAGCATTTGGGTAGTTTTTGTGTAACCCAGATCCTGGGTCAGACGTAACAACCCAGCGTTTGGATAGTTTTTGTGTTACCCAGATCCTGGGTCAGACGTAACAACCCAGTGTTTGGGTAGTTTTTGTGTTACCCAGATCCTGGGTCAGACGTAACAACCCAGTGTTTGGGTAGTTTTTGTGTTACCCAGATCCTGGGTCAGACGTAACAACCCAGCATTTGGGTAGTTTTTGTGTAACCCAGATCCTGGGTCAGACGTAACAACCCAGCGTTTGGATAGTTTTTGTGTTACCCAGATCCTGGGTCAGACGTAACAACCCAGTGTTTGGGTAGTTTTTGTGTTACCCAAATCCTGGGTTGAGACTTTTGGATAATTTTTTGGGGTTATTTTTTTTGTTTGTGCAGTTTTTGTGTAACCCAGATCCTGGGTCAGACGTAACAACCCAGCATTTGGGTAGTTTTTGTGTAACCCAGATCCTGGGTCAGACGTAACAACCCAGCGTTTGGATAGTTTTTGTGTTACCCAGATCCTGGGTCAGACGTAACAACCCAGTGTTTGGGTAGTTTTTGTGTTACCCAGATCCTGGGTCAGACGTAACAACCCAGTGTTTGGGTAGTTTTTGTGTAACCCAGATCCTGGGTCAGACGTAACAACCCAGCATTTGGGTAGTTTTTGTGTAACCCAGATCCTGGGTCAGACGTAACAACCCAGCATTTGGATAGTTTTTGTGTTACCCAGATCCTGGGTCAGACGTAACAACCCAGTGTTTGGGTAGTTTTTGTGTTACCCAGATCCTGGGTCAGACGTAACAACCCAGTGTTTGGGTAGTTTTTGTGTTACCCAGATCCTGGGTCAGACGTAACAACCCAGCATTTGGGTAGTTTTTGTGTAACCCAGATCCTGGGTCAGACGTAACAACCCAGCGTTTGGATAGTTTTTGTGTTACCCAGATCCTGGGTCAGACGTAACAACCCAGTGTTTGGGTAGTTTTTGTGTTACCCAAATCCTGGGTTGAGACTTTTGGATAATTTTTTGGGGTTATTTTTTTTGTTTGTGCAGTTTTTGTGTAACCCAGAGCCTGGGTCAGACGTAACAACCCAGCATTTGGGTAGTTTTTGTGTAACCCAGATCCTGGGTCAGACGTAACAACCCAGCGTTTGGATAGTTTTTGTGTTACCCAGATCCTGGGTCAGACGTAACAACCCAGTGTTTGGGTAGTTTTTGTGTTACCCAGATCCTGGGTCAGACGTAACAACCCAGTGTTTGGGTAGTTTTTGTGTTACCCAGATCCTGGGTCAGACGTAACAACCCAGCATTTGGGTAGTTTTTGTGTAACCCAGATCCTGGGTCAGACTTAACAACCCAGCGTTTGGATAGTTTTTGTGTTACCCAGATCCTGGGTCAGACGTAACAACCCAGTGTTTGGGTAGTTTTTGTGTTACCCAGATCCTAGGTCAGACGTAACAAACCAGTGTTTGGGTAGTTTTTGTGTTACCCAGATCCTGGGTCAGACGTAACAACCCAGTGTTTAGGTAGTTTTTGTGTAACCCAGATCCTGGGTCAGACGTAACAACCCAGCGTTTGGGTAGTTTTTGTGTTACCCAGATCCTGGGTCAGACGTAACAACCCAGTAATGAGTTACTTATCGCGGCATACTAAACAATAAGCTAGTATTGTAGTAAAAACGAATTATGCTGGGTTAAATAAACAACCCAACATGTGTTCTGTCCTATATTTACTCAGCCCTTGGGTTGTTTTTAACACAGTGTTTTTTAGAGTGTATATTTTTATTAACTAGCATTAACAAAGATTGAGTTTAGTTAGTTGATGTTATTTAATGCATTAAAAAAGTTTTTTTAAACAAGTTGAATCTTGTATAACAAATAAAGTTGAAAATTACTTGACTTCTTTTAATAAGTGTAAAAACAAGTTATAACTTATTGATCATATGATTTTTTTTACAGTGTAATAGGACCTTATTGTAAAGCGTTACCAAATTAAGTCTAATCTGACAAAAAAGTAGCAGCATTTAATTACAATCTACTCACATATATCTAATCAATAGAGACCACTGAATTATTATCAGTGCAGAAAACATTAGTTGAAGCAAAACTGTGCCATATGTGTTTAACCAACCAGAGTCAATATTCATAGCTCACACATATTCTGTCCTCCTGCGTGGAGAACGATCCGGATGCCTCACACTCACTCTGTTTAGTGGTATAGACTGCTGTAACGGGCATGTTTCCTCTCTCAGATACAAGCAAGAGGTGACCAACAAGAAACCCGCCACCAGATGCAAACAGCCAGCGGTCCATCCGAAGAAGAGCGCATCTCCAAACTCCCAGCGAGGAACCACGCTTGGCACGCTCTCGTCGAAGAAGCGCAGGACCGTCAGGTGCGCCACGTACGAGACGGGCACGAGGCCGAGGACTCCCGCGACGAAGCAAAAGATCCCACCGAGCATTTTCAGGGTCCTCTTGGCTTCGAAGGTCTCGGTGCGCCTGCAGCTGTTCACCAGGTAGATGCCCGGGACGGCGAATGACAACCCGATTAAACCCGCCGCCACCGTAGCGCACATCAGGATTCTGGCCAGCCGGATGTCAGGAGGGAGACCCAGCAGACTGTCGTACGGCCTGCACTCGGTGACCCCGAGATCCTGCACCACGCACGTTCCCCACAATCCCAGCTCAAAGCTTTCCGTAGGCAGGAGCTCCGTGGAGAGCGTGAGCCAGCAGGGCATGGCGGTGCTGACCAGCGAACACAAGCAGGCGGCCAGTGAGAAAAACACACCCAGCAGCTCCAGAGCACACACTCCAGGGTCCATGACGACCTCTCCTCCTCCTCCTCCTCGTCTCCGTCCACTAGTTAGTAGACTGAAGGGTGCAGAGCGCTGACAGGAGCATTAGTGTCGGCGATGAGCCTCTGCCGAGGAGTCGCACGTCATCTCGGGTCGGGTGGGCAGAAGCGCTCTGATCTCTCTCTCTCTCAGCACAACAACATCATTCACATGTGCAGATCATCTGAAAACACACTCTTGCACAGAGATTCAGTGCTTCAAATAATGCTATGCTGCTGAGTTTTGCACTATATAATTCATAATAATTCAGTGATCTCTAATGCAAGGCAACTATTTATAGGCAGGGGCTATTTGCACTAAGTGAAAATAGTGATATATTCTATTTACACCATGCAGTTCTTTGCAATATGTGTAAATAGTAATTAGATGCTATTGATGCTTTTTTATGCTATTTGCACCTCAGTATTGTTGTATATTAACAGGATGCAATAATAACAGAGTGTAAATGATTATATTTATTCAAATGAATAAATGTATGCCGCCTTAATGGGACCCTACCTAACCCCTAACCCAACTCCCTAACCCTACCCAATAAATACCTTTATTATTAGGGGTTCAAGTGCGTAGAAAATGGCTATAACCACCCAACCGTTAGTCCGATTGACTTGAAAATTGGCATGCTGACATTGGCGTATCTCAAAAAACATGGCCGCCATCGGCCAATGAATTTGAGCATCTATTAGACAAGGTTAACGGAAGCCGATCGGAACGAAACTCAGTATGCTTCATCGGCACGATGCCCTGAAGGAGCCTGAGAAGTTTCGAGCCAGCGTTTTTCACGGGAGTCACCTCCTTAGACTCCTTGCCGAGTCCAACGATACCAAACATGCTAGGTTTCGCCTTATGGTTTGTTCAACGGTGTGATTTAGTGCTTAAAAAACTTTTGCGAATATCTTCGAAACCATTAGTCAGATCGAGATGAAACCACTGCAGGAAATTTGAAAACATAGGTCGATAGCTAAACAATAATGCCCAGATGTCAAAATTTTTATACGAAGTGTCAAACAAATCCAATCAATGTCGCTCATGGGTCATTTTTATGCTTTTATAAATATAAGTGTCCATAACGAATATAGTATAAGCGTCTATAACGAATATATATATATATATATATTTACACCAAATTTTACACACATATGTATGGGCACACTCTGAGGACACCTAAAAAAAGAGATCGGGCAAGAGGTGGTGCTATAACTGTCAAAAAAACCTTTTAAAAAAATTCCTTTGAAATTGCTTGTATTGGCTGTAAATGGTCTTTTCCATCTATTATCTAAGTGGTTACATGCTTGCTAAATAAAACAATATTACAAAAATAACAAAACCTAGATTCATGAACCTTATGCTCTACTGACTACGCCACTGCAGACATTACAACATGTGCGTCTTTTTTAATTGTGGCCCAACTAGGCATTGCTGGGCGGAGCTAGTGTAAATAGCGCTTGCCAACTAAATAGACACTCCGTTATTGGCATAGCACATTTCATACACAATGGTAATTTAAAGTGCTTTACATATAAGAAATTTAAAAAAATCAAAATAATTACAACAGATGCATAGGAATTTAAAAATAGCATGCAAAAAAATAAAAATAACAATAAGAGTTGAGAATAAAAATGTATTATATATATATATATTTTTTTAAATTCTCAATTTTCATCATTAGACATTCATTTGGTTCAATTTTTTATTTAATATTTTGTATTTTTAGGGGGTTTTATGCTACTAAATTATATTTATGCAGTAGTTATTAACCATTTATTCACTTTTTGAGCATGGGCCTGAAAACGTTACATAAATCTTTATCGCTTTGGAGCGCAGATTTAAGTTTAAATGAAATATTACATTAAAATATTATATAAAATATATATGTTCCAAAACACGTTTTACTCTAAAACTGGGAGAAACAGTTTGATAGAAATGTATATGGTTATATCAAGCTAATAAAAACAGTATAATAACAACAACAACAGCAAATATAAAAAAACAGAGATACAAATTTAAGATGAAAATCTGAAAATATATGATTTGTAATTGTGTTTTAGTGTTTTTATTGCTTTTAGTTTGTTCCAAAAGTTGTTTATAACATGTAAATGTTTTATTTTCTTCTTATATCTATGGTATTTTCCAAATATAATATAATATTTATATTGTACATCCCAGTTTTCTGGCTTCCAGAATCTTTCTGTAGTTTTTGTGAGGACAGGAATGGCTAATACCATGTAAACACGCTTTAACTGTAGTAATAATAACACTAGCGAAGATAAAGATAGATGTTTGCATGTAGGACACTAACCTCAGCTCAGAAAAAGCTGAATAATGGTGTAAATAATTCCTCTCAGACCAAGAGTGTGTAGTTGTGGTCACATGGACCAATCACAGACGTTTGTGATGCCTGGATTTGATATAGATTACTTTGGGAGTTTTCCATTTGTATTCGATTAGATTAGAATATCTACTGAGCAATAGGTCAGAAAACGAGTTGAATGCATTTTAGCAGATGATTTGCAAGCGCTCGTTTTCTGTCTCTGCGCAGTCGTTGCGTCGCGCTGACGTTCACGCGCACGCACAGTGACGCCGGCTGAGCGCTGTACAGACGCCCTGACGTCATCACTGTATGTCGCCGTCCTGCTGCATCAGTTTATTCTGATGTTATGATGGATAAACACTTCAAACCATCATCGCATCTCTGATTTTATTACACATACAGCGATATGGCGGAGGCAGATGGTGAGGTTCATGTCTGTATGATCAGAATCATCGTGCACCTGCTCTATGTGTCATTCGTGCTGTTATTATGGGTGTATTTCGATGCATGCAGGGTCTTTAATTCATGTCAGTTTATTCGAGCATGTGTGTTTTAACATGTCATGCTGCTGTCACATCAAATCTGAGATATGTTTCTGTAAGGCCTCTGGGTGCAGCGTTTCTAGTGTGTGTTTTTCTCACATTATTGGGATGAATAAAGGTTCATTGTGATCAACCCAAATGTTTATAAAAAACTGGACATGGCATGTACCATGGTAGCATTCAGTAATATATATATATATGTGTGTGTGTGTGTGTATGTATATTTACACAGACACACACATTATATAAATATTATATATATATACACTCACCTAAAGGATTATTAGGAACACCATACTAATACTGTGTTGGACCCCCTTTCGCCTTCAGAACTGCCTTAATTCTACGTGGCATTGATTCAACAAGGTGCTGAAAGCATTCTTTAGAAATGTTGGCCCATATTGATAGGATAGCATCTTGCAGTTGATGGAGATTTGTGGGATGCACATCCAGGGCACGAAGCTCCCGTTCCACCACATCCCAAAGATGCTCTATTGGGTTGAGATCTGGTGACTGTGGGGGCCATTTTAGTACAGTGAACTCATTGTCATGTTCAAGAAACCAATTTGAAATGATTCGAGCTTTGTGACATGGTGCATTATCCTGCTGGAAGTAGCCATCAGAGGATGGGTACATGGTGGTCATAAAGGGATGGACATGGTCAGAAACAATGCTCAGGTAGGCCGTGGCATTTAAACGATGCCCAATTGGCACTAAGGGGCCTAAAGTGTGCCAAGAAAACATCCCCCACACCATTACACCACCACCACCAGCCTGCACAGTGGTAACAAGGCATGATGGATCCATGTTCTCATTCTGTTTACGCCAAATTCTGACTCTACCATCTGAATGTCTCAACAGAAATCGAGACTCATCAGACCAGGTCTTCAACTGTCCAATTTTGGTGAGCTTGTGCAAATTGTAGCCTCTTTTTCCTATTTGTAGTGGAGATGAGTGGTACCCGGTGGGGTCTTCTGCTGTTGTAGCCCATCCGCCTCAAGGTTGTGCGTGTTGTGGCTTCACAAATGCTTTGCTGCATACCTCGGTTGTAACGAGTGGTTATTTCAGTCAAAGTTGCTCTTCTATCAGCTTGAATCAGTCGGCCCATTCTCCTCTGACCTCTAGCATCAACAAGGCATTTTCACCCACAGGACTGCCGCATACTGGATGTTTTTCTCTTTTCACACCATTCTTTGTAAACTCTAGAAATGGTTGTGCGTGAAAATCCCAGTAACTGAGCAGATTGTGAAATACTCAGACCGGCCCGTCTGGCACCAACAACCATGCCACGCTCAAAATTGCTTAAATCACCTTTCTTTCCCATTCTGACATTCAGTTTGGAGTTCAGGAGATTGTCTTGACCAGGACCACACCCCTAAATGCATTGAAGCAACTGCCATGTGATTG
Source organism: Rhinogobio ventralis (assembly GCA_039654625.1). NCBI lineage: Eukaryota > Metazoa > Chordata > Actinopteri > Cypriniformes > Gobionidae > Rhinogobio > Rhinogobio ventralis. The sequence continues at coordinate 2,653,403 of CM077213.1, read as the reverse complement.
GTTGATTAGATAATTGCATTAATGAGAAATTGAACAGGTGTTCCTAATAATCCTTTAGGTGAGTGTGTGTGTGTGTGTATATATATATATATATATATATATATACACACGCATATATTGTGTAAAAAGCTTTATGTTAAATGCGATTAATGATTAATCGATTTGACAGCACTAATACACACACGCATACATATATACAGTACTGTGCAAAAGTCTTAGGCACGTTGGTATTTTCACACAAAAAATGTTTTTAAGCCAGTTTTTTATATCTTTTACTGTAGTGTGTGTAGGAAATATCAGTTTATATTTCCAAACATTCATTTTGCAATTAATTGTAATAATCCAGTGAGATTTTTTATGCACAAGAAGTCTGACAGCAGCCGGTCTGATCTGATCTCACCATCATCGAGTCTGTCTGTGATTACATGAAGAAACAGAAAAAAACTGAGACAGACTAAATCCAGAAGAACTGAGGCAACGTCTCCAAGACACTTAAGGAAACCTTCCTGCAAAACTACAGTACTGGGAAAAGTTTAGGCACTTGTCAGAATGCTTTAAAGTGAGAATGCTGTCAAAAATAATAACATAAATAGCTTTTATTTATGAATGAACTTCTATTAACTAAATCAAATGGATATTTGGGGTGACCACCCTTTGCGTTTAAAACGGCTTGTGTCACCGGCATCTGTTCCTACACCTATTCATGTAGTTTTGCAGGAAGGTTTCCTCAAGTGTCTGGGAGACGTTGCCTCAGTTCTTCTGGATTTAGTCCGTCTCAGTTTTTTCTGTTTCTTCATGTAATCACAGACAGACTCAATGAAGATGAGATCAGATCTCCATGTGGAGCATAGAGACTATTGTCAGACTCTTTATGCATACAAAAATCTCACTGGATTATTAAAATTAATGGCAATTAATTTATAAATGTAAACTGATATTTCCTACTGACACACTACAGCAAAAGATATAAATAACTGGCTTAAACCCACTTTTTGTGTGTAAAAATACTAGCGAGCCTAAGACTTTTGCACAGTACTGTATATTAATGTTTGTGTTTACATAATATGTGTATGTATATATTTATATATATATATATATATGTGTGTGTGTGTGTATATATTTATATATGTTTGTACACATTATATAAACAAACTTTTATGTTAGATGCGATTTATCACGATTAATCGATTTGACAGCACTAATATATATATATATATATATATATATATATATATATATATATATATATATATATATATATATTAATACCATTATTGTACTATAGTACTACTACAGTTTTTTATAAGAATATGCATTTCACATGCATATTTTAATTAAAAAATCTTACATATTGTGCCTTTAATACATACATATAAAAAAAATACATATACATTTTTTCTATTGTACAGTATATTAATGTTTTCTCGTGTAAAGTGCATACTCCTCTCCTTCAATAGCATCCCAGAATGCACCTCGTAAAGTTGGAAGAGAATGTCCAGTGTGTGTGTTTGTTTGCTAATATATTTCTTGATAATCTGGTGTGTTCTGTGCAGGCATCAGCAATGCGACTCCCACAGAGGAGATGAACGGCGCCGGGAACCTGATGGACTTCCTGGACGAGCCGTTCCCAGATGTCGGCACTTACGAGGACTTTCACACCATCGACTGGCTGAGAGAAAAATCCAGAGACACGGACAGACACCGGAAGGTAAAACCCTCTGGTAGATGCTGATGTTGTGTCAACGTGTATTTTAATCATCAGTTAATCATCAGGTTTTGTGTGTATTTGCAGATCACCAGTAAGAGTAAAGAGTCCATCTGGGAGTTGATTAAGAGTTTGCTGGACGCCTGGTCAGGATGGCTAGTGATGCTGCTGATTGGCCTGCTGTCAGGTGCAGAGACACGCCCACTCATGACATCACTGTCCAAAACACTGAGGGCCCCATCATACACCCGCCGCAATGTGACGCTAGGCGCGACGCAAGTGTTTTTTGCTAGTTTCAGCCCGACGCAGTTATCATTTTCATGTCCAGCTCCGCGTTGTTTAAATATCAAATGCACTGGCGCATCTGTTCACCCATGGGCGTCTGGTCTGAACTCCAGGTGTGTTCAGGAGCATTGTTGGCGTGTTGCTATTTTGAGGAACGGAAAACGACTGCGCCATTGACCAACACAAACCAAGTCAATAGCACAGTATTTTTTGTGTTATTTAAAGGGCGTGTTAGTAATATGAGGTGCACAACGTGCATACACTCTGATTATTACACACACAGGGTCGCGCAGCAGCACACACACATTTTTAAATATTAAAAATAAATGGATTACAATGTAAAAGAGTATTCTACATAAAGATAGAAATGCCTACATGTCATAATGGATAGTCATTGCATGTATCAGAATTACCTATTTGCAGTAATAACAAATGAAATTGGCTACTTAACCAATCGTGGCAATACACATGTGTATTTAAACTGTCTCGTCAGGTTGAGGGTGTCTATATTCCTCCATGTAAATAGCAAATCCGCCATGGTGCGAGTGCAACTGGCTTTTAGTCAAGTCAAGTCAACTTTATTTATATAGCGCTTTTTACAATGCAGATTGTTTCAAAGCAGCTTCACAGTGTTAAACAGGAAAATAATGAACAGAATTTGATTCGGCTGTACAGCCGCTCTGGAGAAAACAGTGATGTCATCAGCTCATTTCAATTATCATATATATTCAAGTAATGTAGTTGACATAGTTAATTTAGTTTAGTAATTCAATTTATTTGGATATTTATTTGAAAATTTAGTGTCCCCAACTGAGCAAGCCAGAGGCGACAGTGGCAAGGAACCAAAACTCCATCAGGTGTCCTAATGGAGAAAAATAAACCTTGGGAGAAACCAGGCTCAGTCGGGGTGCCAGTTCTCCTCTGGCCAATTAACAAACAGTGTATGTTTATTATTTTGGCAACCTTACAGGTCAGAAGTAATATTAGATCGGAATATTCGAAAGATCGGAGGCATCACGCCGGAGACGGGTTTATTGAGGATGGCGTGTCAATTAAACTATTATTAAATAGGAATATTCGAAATATCGGAGTCATCACGCCGGAGATGGATCCATTGAGGATGCCATGTCGATGAGCAATTTCAGAGGGTAGACTAATTGACACTGTCTCTGCAGACACTTCAGGGATGAGTTGGTAATATCCAGGCACAGGTCCACCATCTGATCTGGATACGGCCCGGATTCGGCTGACTGCAGTAAACCTCAGGATAAACAGAGAGACTAACATTAGTGTAGATGCCATTCTTCTTATGATGTAACGAGTACATCAGGTGTTATGGGAAGTGTTCCCGGTTCCGGCTTGAGGTCATGAACACATGAACTAACTGTTCAGCATTTTGCATATATATTTTAAAGGGAATGGGAGATGAGACTCTGATTGGTTTATTGCACGTTACGCCCAAAACACACCCATGACTCATTGAAAGAGACGAGGTACAACCCTTTTGGACCATGCACCGGGCACACCGACCTTTTTTTTCGTCGTTAAACTAGCAAAAGTGGATTCGGACACGCCGTAAGTGCACCTGCGCTGTGCGCTTCAGACCATTCGCTTAGATCGTTAAAATTGGGCCCTAAATGTTTAACATCTCTGTCTCGTCTAACACAGGCACACTGGCCGGAGTGATTGATCTGGCTGTTGATTGGATGACAGATCTGAAGGAAGGAGTGTGTCTGTCGGCGTTCTGGTACAGTCACGAGCAGTGCTGCTGGACGTCCAATGAGACCACCTTCGCCGACAGAGACAAATGTCCTCAGTGGCAGAAATGGGCTGAACTGATGACGGGCTACACAGAGGTAGAGCGATGAATATGTTTAAACGCAATTTTGTGACCCTAACGCATAGGGTTGCATATGTATTGCTGGGGCTTTCCTGTCCCGTTCAGAAGGACTAAAAACACCTCATAACAAACATGAACCCCTCATTCTGTCCAGTTTAGTAATTAAAGTCTCTAAACAAGGAGGATGATATAAAATGAATACATAATTATACTAATTTTTTAGCATTGTTAATTTTTTTTTCATTTATTCCAAGGCTGCACAGTCAGTCGAAATGAAACCAGAATTGCAATAAGGCATTTATCAATTCGCAATTGTTCATTTGCATTTCCATCAAAATAAAGTTGCACTGTAATTATGATTATTGTTATTATTATCATATAAATATATTATTTTATTATATTATTTTCCTAAATACAAGATTTTTTATTTTACAGTAAAATATTTTCTTATTTTGTTTAATATTTTTATTTTGTAATACTATTATTTATTGTTATTATTATTATAGTCATATATATAACCACAAGAATGTGGCCAAAATGTGCAGTCCTACAATTTTTTTTCAATCACATTTTAAATCGCGATTGCAATTTTTATCTGAAAAAGAAATCTTAATAAAAGAAAAAAGAAATCTCTAATTTCACAGTGAATTATTAATATTGTAATTTTTTTTATATTTTGTTTAATATTTTTATTTAGTAAATTATAATAATAATTATATTTTATTATTCTTATTATAAATAATAATTTAATAATAAATATGTTATTTTATAATTTGTATTAATATTTTATATATAAATAATAATAAATATAATTATTATAAATAATATTATTTTTACTATTATTTTATTATTGTTTCATTTTATTAGTATTATTATTATAGCCATATTGATATTTAATCACAAAAAAATTGGACAAATTATGTGGTGCTTTTTATCAGAAAAATCTCAATTTTTTTCAAGTTTCCCCCCATATTGTGCTAGGCTGTGTTCGAAATCACCCCCATTCACTATTCCCTACATTACTCCACTAATATAGTTCACTTGAGCGAGTGAATGAAAACGAGTGAGTGAATTCGGACACTGTGTGTGCCGGAAGGGCTGCCGCTTTTGCATAGTTTGTGCTTGCGGTTCTAAAATCATATGTATTAAGATGAAAAGACTGATCTTGAAACCTCATGGAAACTATGTAAAAACCTTAATTAAACAATTTAATAATCAATTAAAAAGAAGTTTATACCTGTATGATATTACGCTGTAGCCGCATTGGACCAGCGGTTTGGAAAATGTTGGATAGATGATTCAGCTTGAATGAGTGCACTCGATAGCGTCCATCATAGTTTCGGACACCACTACGAATGGCTGTTCCCTCAAATAGTGCCCTATTATAGGGTATAGGGGGCGATTTTGGACACAACCCTAGTTTGTCGACTTCTAATCTGTGTAACTGTGTCATCAGGGCGCTGGGGTGTACGTGCTGAACTACTTCCTGTACGTGCTGTGGGCGCTCTTCTTCTCTTTCCTGGCCGTGTCTCTGGTGCGAGTGTTCGCGCCGTACGCCTGTGGATCAGGAATACCAGAGGTACAGAAATAAAGTGCAGCTTATGCGAATGAGCTGTTATATATGTCTAGTTTGTGTCTGTTTGCGTCTGCAGATAAAGACGATCTTGAGTGGTTTCATCATCCGAGGGTATCTGGGGAAGTGGACGCTACTCATAAAGACGGTCACGCTGGTGCTGGCCGTGTCGTCTGGCCTCAGTCTGGGAAAGGAAGGGCCGCTCGTTCACGTCGCCTGTTGCTGCGGCAATCTGTTCTGCAGCCTTTTCTCCAAATACAGCAAGAACGAGGGCAAACGCAGAGAGGTGCCCAAATCTGCATGATATAATAAATGTTATTGATATGAGATGCGAGCTAAAGGAGTATCCTGAAATCTTCTGCATACGTTTGTTTCAGGTTTTGTCAGCAGCTGCGGCTGCAGGAGTTTCGGTTGCATTTGGAGCTCCAATCGGAGGAGTGCTTTTCAGCCTGGAGGAGGTGCACTCGCACGCACACACACACACACACACGTCTGGTTTACTATCTTTGTGGGGACTCACCATAGATGTAATGTTTTTATACTGTACAAACTGTATATTCTCTCCCCTTACAAAGTTACACACACTACCCCTAAACCTACCCATCACACACACACTCTCACACACACACCCATGCACTCTCACATACACACAGACACACGCACTCTCTCACACACACACACACACACACGCACGCACACACTCTCTTTCTCTCTCTCACACACACACACACACTCATGCACTCTCACATACACACAGACACACTCACTCACACTTACTCACACACACTCACTTACGCACACACTCACACAGACTCACACACACACACTCACAAACACACACACACTCATGCACTCTCACACACACACTCATGCACTCCCACACATACTCTCTCTCACTCACACACTCACTTACACACACTCTCTCACACACACACACACACTCTCACACACACACCCATGCACTCTCACATACACACAGACACACTCACACGCACTCACACACACACGCACGCACGCACACACTCTCTTTCTCTCTCACACACACACACACACACACACACTCATGCACTCTCACATACACACAGACACACTCACTCACACTTACTCACACACACTCACTTACGCACACACTCACACAGACTCACACACACACACACACACACTCATGCACTCTCACACACACACTCATGCACTCCCACACATACTCTCTCTCACTCACACACTCACTTACACACACTCTCTCACACACACACACCTACACAGACACACAGAAAAAAACTCACACACCCACACAAACACTCATTCACACACACACTCACGCGCTCACACTTGTACACACACACTCACAATCGTACACTCACACACACACTCTTTCACACACACTCTCTCTGACACTCACTCACACTGATACACTCGCGCACACACTCACGCTTGCACACACACATACTCTCACACACACTCTCTCTCACACACACACACACACATTCTTGTACATCTATCTAAGTTACACAAAGTTTAATCCTGATGCTGTGTGTTTCTGCAGGTTAGTTATTATTTCCCTTTGAAGACGTTGTGGCGTTCTTTTTTTGCTGCGTTGGTGGCGGCCTTCACGCTGCGCTCCATCAACCCGTTCGGCAACAATCGTTTGGTCCTGTTCTACGTGGAGTACCACACACCCTGGTACATGGCCGAACTGGTGCCCTTCATCCTGCTGGGTGTGTTCGGGGGGCTCTGGGGGACTCTTTTCATTCGCGGCAACATCGCCTGGTGCCGGCGGCGTAAGACCACACGGCTGGGCAAGTATCCGGTGCTGGAGGTGATCGTGGTGACGGGAATCACAGCCATCCTGGCCTTCCCGAACCCATACACACGGCGGAGCACCAGCGAGCTGATCTCGGAGCTGTTTAACGACTGTGGAGCGCTGGAGTCGTCGCAGCTCTGCGATTACATCAACAATCCCAACATGACCCGGCCGGTGGACGACATCCCGGACAGACCCGCCGGACCGGGCGTTTACAGCGCCCTCTGGCAGCTCACCCTGGCGCTGATCTTCAAGATAGTTATTACCATCTTCACATTTGGCATGAAGGTGAGGGTGATGACTTTCTCATATCTTAAAGTTGATGGTGTTATTTATATGCATGGGCGTCACTAGGCCCTTTTTAGGGAGGCTTCAGCCCCCTAAACTTCTGCCCAGCCCCCCTAAAAAATATGTTATTACCCTTTAAAACATACGAAACTGGCGGGCTATGTAAGTAGCTAACCCATAAACTGTAAAAAAAAAATAGCTAAACTAAACATTTAATATTTGACAGCTGCTTCTTTAAGTCAGAAATGTTAAACAAATCACAAAAATGTTTAGGCAAATGAATAAACTTTTGTCTAATTTCGGCAGTTTGAATTGAAAATAGGCCTATGTAATGTGATTCATAATGTAATTAAACAAGAAATATTAACAGAGCCGTTTTCTTCAGATTAAGCATAAGATTAATAATGAATGTATACATATTGTAAATTAATATAATTCCATTTGTAGCCTTCAACAAATTAAAAAAGCTCAGCTTTTTTCAGCCTGTATTGGGCAAAAGATTAGTAATGAATGTGTGCATATTGTGAATTAATTTAATAAACTTAGCTTTCCTGGTAGCCTTCAGTAAATTAACGTGTCTATAAAAATGATTCATAAAACATATAAATATCAGTTAACCATATGTCTATTTTCTTCACTGACGAAAATGGAAAAACTATATCAGTCATATCGGCCCACTGACATGGTTTTCAAGCTATTGTTATCAAATTTTTTGGCCTTCAGAACATCTTAAAATGAACATGTAGATCATAGAAATCTAAATTTTCTCGGGGGAGCATGCCCCCCAACCCCCCTAACTACGTCACATTTGGGATCTCACTGATTATAAACCTGCCTACATTCCTGAATATGGTCATGCAGAATAAGGCATTAATATTTGCTTTATAAGTAATAATAAACATCCAATATCCTAATATGCATGCTAATAAGCTACTAGTTAATAGTGAGAATTGGACCCTAAACTAAAGTGTTACCATTTGTTTCATACCCTCACTGGGAGCTGAGCCCCCCTGAAATGAAAATCCTAGAATCGCCCCTGTTTATATGCTATTAGAGCTGCATAATTCTGGATAAATTGAAAATCGCGTTTTTTTTCCATGATTCTGAACAGACAACTAAATAAAATAACATGTAAATTACCAAAGGTTCTGACAAAATATGAATTACTGCAGTCTATTTTAAAATGTTAAATTAATTGGAAGGATTTTTTTTTTTAAATGACTCACTCATAAAGACTTCACTTGTTTCATCACTGGATGAATCAGTGTTTTTGAATGAATCTCTTGAGTGACTGATTCAATGATTCACTCATAAATACTTCACTTGTTTCATTACTGGATGAATCAGCGTTTTTGAATGAATCTCTTGAGTGAATGATTCAATGACTCACTCATAAAGACTTCACTTGTTTCATTACTGGATGAATCAGCGTTTTTGAATGAATCTCTTGAGTGAATGATTCAATGACTCACTCATAAAGACTTCACTTGTTTCATTACTGGATGAATCAGCGTTTTTGAACGAATCTCTTGAGTGAATGATTCAATGACTCACTCATAAAGACTTCACTTGTTTCATTACTGGATGAATCAGCGTTTTTGAATGAATCTCTTGAGTGAATGATTCAATGACTCACTCATAAAGACTTCACTTGTTTCATTACTGGATGAATCAGCGTTTTTGAATGAATCTCTTGAGTGAATGATTCAATGACTCACTCATAAAGACTTCACTTGTTTCATTACTGGATGAATCAGCGTTTTTGAACGAATCTCTTGAGTGAATGATTCAATGACTCACTCATAAAGACTTCACTTGTTTCATTACTGGATGAATCAGCGTTTTTGAACAAATCTCTTGAGTGAATGATTCAATGACTCACTCATAAATACTTCACTTGTTTCATTACTGGATGAATCAGTGTTTTTGAACAAATCTCTTGAGTGAATGATTCAATGACTCACTCATAAAGACTTCACTTGTTTCATTACTGGATGAATCAGCGTTTTTGAATGAATCTCTTGAGTGAATGATTCAATGACTCACTCATAAAGACTTCACTTGTTTCATTACTGGATGAATCAGCGTTTTTGAACGAATCTCTTGAGTGAATGATTCAATGACTCACTCATAAAGACTTCACTTGTTTCATTACTGGATGAATCAGCGTTTTTGAATGAATCTCTTGAGTGAATGATTCAATGACTCACTCATAAAGACTTCACTTGTTTCATTACTGGATGAATCAGTGTTTTTGAACAAATCTCTTGAATGAATGATTCAATGACTCACTCATAAAGACTTCACTTGTTTCATTACTGGATGAATCAGTGTTTTTTAATGAATCTCTTGAGTGAATGATTCAATGACTCACTCATAAAGACTTCACTTGTTTCATTACTGGATGAATCTGTGTTTTTGAACGAATCTCTTGAGTGAATGATTCAATGACTCACTCTTAAAGACTTCACTTGTTTCATTACTGGATGAATCAGCGTTTTTGATCGAATCTCTTGAATGAATGATTCAATGACTCACTCATAAAGACTTTACTTGTTTTGTTACTGGATGAATCAGTGTTTTTGAACAAATCTCTTGAATGAATGATTCAATGACTCACTCATAAATACTTAACTTGTTTCATTACTGGATGAATCAGTGTTTTTGAATGAATCTCTTGAGTGAATGATTCAATGACTCACTCATAAAGACTTCACTTGTTTCATTACTGGATGAATCTGTGTTTTTGAACGAATCTCTTGAGTGAATGATTCAATGACTCACTCATAAAGACTTGTTTTGTTACTGGATGAATCAGTGTTTTTGAATGAATCTCTTGAATGAATGATTCAATGACTCACTCATAAAGACTTGTTTCATTACTGGATGAATCAGTTTTTTTGAACAAATCTCTTGAGTGAATGATTCAATGACTCACTCATAAAGACTTGTTTCATTACTGGATGAATCAGTGTTTTTGAACAAATCTCTTGAATGAATGATTCAATGACTCACTCATAAAGACTTCACTTGTTTCATTACTGGATGAATCAGTGTTTTTGAATGAATCTCTTGAGTGAATGATTCAATGACTCACTCATAAAGACTTCACTTGTTTCATTACTGGATGAATCAGTTTTTTTGAACGAATCTCTTGAGTGAATGATTCAATGACTCACTCATAAAGACTTGTTTCATTACTGGATGAATCAGTTTTTTTTTTACGAATCTCTTGAGAGAATGATTCAATGACTCAGTCATAAAGACGTCACTTGTTTCATTACTTGATGAATCAGCGTTTTTGAATGAATCTCTTGAGTGAATGATTCAATGACTCACTCATAAAGACTTGTTTCATTACTGGATGAATCAGTTTTTTGGAACGAATCTCTTGAGTGAATGATTCAATGACTCACTCATAAAGACGTCACTTGTTTCATTACTGGATGAATCAGTGTTTTTGAATGAATCTCTTGAGAGAATGATTCAATGACTCACTCATAAAGACTTTACTTGTTTCATTACTGGATGAATCAGTGTTTTTGAACAAATCTCTTGAGTGACTGATTCAATGATTCACTCATAAAGACTTCACTTGTTTCATTTCTGGATGAATCAGTGTTTTTGAACGAATCTCTTGAATGAATGATTCAATGACTCACTCATAAAGACTTCACTTGTTTCATTACTGGATGAATCAGTGTTTTTGAACAAATCTCTTGAATGAATGATTCAATGACTCACTCAAAGACTTCACTTGTTTCATTACTGGATGAATCAGCGTTTTTGATCGAATCTCTTGAATGAGTGATTCAATGACTCACTCATAAAGACTTTACTTGTTTTATTACTGGATGAATCAGCGTTTTTGAATAAATCGCTTGAATGAATGATTCAATGACTCACTCATAAAGACTTAATTGTTTCATTACTGGATGAATCAGTGTTTTTGAATGAATCTCTTGAGTGAATGATTCAATGACTCACTCATAAAGACTTTACTTGTGTTATTACTGGATGAATCAGTGTTTTTGAATGAATCTCTTGAGTGAATGATTCAATGACTCACTCATAAAGACTTCACTTGTTTCATTACTGGATGAATCAGTGTTTTTGAATGAATCTCTTGAGTGAATGATTCAATGACTCACTCTTAAAGACTTCACTTGTTTCATTACTGGATGAATCAGCGTTTTTGAATGAATCTCTTGAGTGAATGATTCAATGACTCACTCATAAAGACTTCACTTGTTTCATCACTGGATGAATCAGTGTTTTTGAATGAATCTCTTGAGTGAATGATTCAATGACTCACTCTTAAAGACTTCACTTGTTTCATTACTGGATGAATCAGCGTTTTTGAACGAATCTCTTCAATGAATGATTCAATGACTCACTCATAAAGACTTCACTTGTTTTATTACTGGATGAATCAGCGTTTTTGAATGAATCTCTTGAGTGAATGATTCAATGACTCACTCTTAAAGACTTCACTTGTTTCATTACTGGATGAATCAGCGTTTTTGAACAAATCTCTTGAGTGAATGATTCAATGACTCACTCATAAAGACTTCACTTGTTTTGTTACTGGATGAATCAGCGTTTTTGAACAAATCTCTTGAGTGAATGATTCAATGACTCACTCATAAAGACTTCACTTGTTTTATTACTGGATGAATCAGTGTTTTTGAATGAATCTCTTGAGTGAATGATTCAATGACTCACTCATAAAGACTTTACTTGTTTTATTACTGGATGAATCAGTGTTTTTGAATGAATCTCTTGAGTGAATGATTCAATGACTCACTCATAAAGACTTCACTTGTTTCATTACTGGATGAATCAGTGTTTTTTAACAAATCTCTTGAATGAATGATTCAATGACTCACTCATAAAGACGTCACTTGTTTTATTACTGGATGAATCAGTGTTTTTGAATGAATCTCTTGAGTGAATGATTCAATGACTCACTCATAAAGACTTTACTTGTTTTATTACTGGATGAATCAGTGTTTTTGAATGAATCTCTTGAGTGAATGATTCAATGACTCACTCATAAAGACTTCACTTGTTTCATTACTGGATGAATCAGTGTTTTTTAACAAATCTCTTGAATGAATGATTCAGTGACAAATACATTGAAGTAGCTTGTCTATTAATGGGTAAAGCAACAGTAACGTCTTCAGCTAGTTAGCTTGAGATTCTTTCCATCTAAACTGGTTATATCTCTGAAGGCTAGTAGGATAATCTTTTTTTTGTAGTTATGAGAAAGAATCACATTCATCCACACACACAGAGCCGAAGCACTTCCGCAAAATGCATGCAGTTACAAAGTGTACCTTTTAAATTCAATAAATGCATAATGTTCAATGAGTCTCAATATTGACCAAAATAATCATGATTTTGTCCATAATCGAGCAGCCCTGATGTCATTCTCGTCATGTGATGTTTTCCCTCAGATCCCCTCGGGTCTGTTCATTCCCAGTATGGCGGTGGGTGCCATCGCAGGGCGTATCGTGGGCATTGCAGTGGAGCAGATGGCGTACCATCATCATGACTGGATCATCTTTAAGAACTGGTGCCGCCCGGGCGCTGATTGTGTGACGCCGGGTTTGTACGCCATGGTCGGCGCCGCTGCATGTTTAGGTAAGACATTACATAACAATTTCTTCAGATCAAGATGTGTTTTATGAGTGAAAGTTTTGCTGATGTACACTATTGGTCAAAAGTGTCTCCTCTGCTCACCAAGGCTGCATTTATTTGATCAAAAATACAGTAAAAATTGTGAAATATTTTTACAGTTTAAAATATCTGTTCTCTATGTGAATATATAGTAAAATCTAATTTATTCCTGTGATCAAAGCTGAATTTATCATCATTACCCCAGTCTTCAGTGTCACATGATCCTTCAGAAATCATTCTGATATGATGATTTACTGCTCAAGAAACATTTATGATTATTATCAATGTTGATAACAGCTTCATATTTTTGTGGAAACCGTGATACACTACCATTTAAAATTTGGGGTTAAGTAAGATAAAAAAAAAAAAAAGGAATTAATGCTTTTATTCAGCAAAGACACAATAAAGTGTTTAAAAATGACAGTAAAGAATAATATTTATAATGTTACAAAAGATTTCTGTTTCAAATAAATGCTGTTCTTTTGAACGTTCTATTCATCATAGAATCCTGAAAAACAAAATGTATCAGTTTCCACAAAAATATGAATATTGATAATAATCATAAATGTTTCTTGAGCATCAAATCCTCATATCAGAATGATTTCTGAAGGATCATGTGACACTGAAGACTGGAGTAATGATGATAAATTCAGCTTTGATCACAGGAATAAATGGCATTTTACAATATATCCAATTAGAAAACAGTTGCTTTAAATTGTAATAATATTTCACAATTTTTACTGTATTTTTGATCCAAGAAATGCAGCCCTGGTGAGCAGAAGAGACCTGTAGTGTAGATCACGATCTGTGAAAGTGCAGAAGTGAAATGTTTGTCTGTTGTTCAGGCGGCGTGACACGTATGACAGTCTCTCTGGTGGTCATCATGTTCGAGTTGACCGGCGGTCTGGAGTACATCGTTCCTCTGATGGCGGCCGCCGTCACCAGTAAGTGGGTGGCCGATGCTTTCGGTAAGGAGGGCATTTATGAAGCTCACATCCAGCTCAACGGCTACCCGTACCTGGACCAGGACGAGTTCACCCACCGCACACTGGCCACCGACGTGATGCGCCCGCGCCGGAACGAGCCGCCACTGTCTGTCCTCACGCAGGACAGCACCACGGTGGAGGACGTGGAGACGCTGATCAAAGAGACGGACTACAACGGCTTCCCAGTTGTCGTCTCGCGGGAATCCGAGAGACTCATCGGCTTCGTGCAGAGGCGAGATCTTATCCTGGCCATCAGTAAGACATGCACACACGTTACCATAATATACCAGCCTACGCTTCCTCATCTGATGGGTCTTTATCTACGATAGCTTTAGTTTGAACTCGACTTTGGCTTGAATGTGCTGCACACTCACCGATTAGCAATTTACGTACCTTAACTAATCAAATATAATGTTCATATCACTTAAAGCTAAGATTAGAAAACACTAGGCTCCATCTGTTTACATGGATTGTATTTTTAATGAGACATTTTTTAGCTTTTTTTACAATATTCAGTGTCATTTGCTGTCATATTACAGAGGAACCATCATTTCAAACAGTCATTGTAGTCAAGTAGATTCAAGAAGTCAAATATTTTATAAAATAATATTGGCTATTATTGGTGCATATAATATGATTGTGTCATCAGTGTTATTTTAGTATTATATACTATTATAGTTTATATTAATATTTTCAAATATATATTTTTCTGTGTTTGCTTTAATTTTACTTGGATTTAGTAATTTTCTTCCATGTCATTTTCATTAGTTTTTTTTAAAGTTCTTTGATATCTTATTTTATTTCAGTTAATGTTTATTTTGTTTAATGGAACATTTTTTAATAGTTTTAGTTAACAATAATAACCTAGTGTTCATTTAATTTAATATTATTAATAAATATTAATTAATTAATTTAATTTAATATTAATTTAATTACCAGTCAAATGTTTGGGGTAGTTTTATTTTTTTAAATCCTCTGCTCACCAAGGCTGTGTTTATTCATTCAAAAATACAGTAAAAATAGTGAAATACTATTGGAATTTAAACTAGCTTTTTTCTATGTGAATATATTGTAAAATGTAATTTATTCCTGTGATCAAAGCTGAATTTATCATCATTACTCCAGTCTTCAGTGTCACATGATCCTTCAGAAATCATTCTAATATGATGATTTTCTGCTCAAGAAACATTTATGATTATTATCAAACAGTTTAATATATGAAAATGCCATACTGGGTCAAAAACTGGGTTTCAAAATCAGCATTTTTGCTTCTCACGAGTATATAAACTGATTTAATGACACAAGAACGAAAGAACCGTGCTCATTTGTACATCATATACAAATATGTGGCGAATACTCTGTCCTAGTATGAAATACTGTATGATGTTATTAATCGTATATCTCTGGGTTTCTGCTTGACGTTTCCTCAGAAAACGCGCGTCAGAAGCAGGATGGTGTGGTGAGTAACTCCGTGGTGTATTTCACCGAAGATGCTCCACAGATTCCTGCATCGAACCCTCAGCCTCTGAAACTGAGACGCATCCTGAATCTGAGTCCCTTCACCGTCACTGACCACACGCCCATGGAGACGGTGGTGGACATCTTCCGCAAGCTGGGTCTCCGCCAGTGTCTGGTCACACGCAGCGGGTAAGAACCTTCACAACTGTTTTTAGGCAACTAATGATGATAAGAAATGCATGTTAGGATTAGTTTATCTCAGAACGTATTTGATGTTTAAAGGGGACCTATTATGCAAAATTCACTTTTTGTTTGAACACAGATGTGCGTCCACAGTGTGTGTAAACAACCAGCCTATAAATGGTAAAAATCCACCCACTCTTTTCTTTAAATAATCCCCATAAATCATAAACAGTCTCTCTGAACGAGCGGTTCCAGATTTCCCCCTGAAGCCCTGCTCATGACTGGTTCAACATGTAAGGTTGAACAAGTTAACGACAATTTCTGACATTTTGGCTGCGTGACATTCTCCAGTTTTGTTGTTGCTGGAGTATCCGAAGCACGAGCTGTAAAGGCTCCACCCTCTTCTGGAAAGGGGGCGGGGAGCAGCAGATCATTTGCATTTAAAGGGAAACACAAAAACGGTGTGTTTTTGCTCAGCAAATTTGACAAGCTATAATAAATGATCTGTGGTGTATTTTGAGCTGAAACTTCACAGACACATTCTGGGGACACCAGAGACGTATTTTACATCTTGTGAAAAGGGGTATAATGGGTCCCCTTTAATATATGCGAGGTGTGGCCAGTGAGATTTCACGGTGGGCGGAGCTTCTGAGCACATTGCCACAGAAATAGACAACATGTTGTAGCCATTGCTTCAGAGGAAGAACTAGTTACTTGATTTGACAATGTTTCTGAGGTTCTTAGCTTCAAAAGTTTGAGGTCACTATTAATAATATATATTAACCCTCTGGTGTTTTTGTTCATTTTAGACCGATTAAAAATGACCGCCATAGGAAATGAATGGGAAATATACAGGCAAAAATACAGATAATTTTTTTGTGTACAATCTACAAATCAGCCATGATGCAGAAGAAAAATGCACAGTTACACTCTAAAACTTTGAGAGTACAAAACAAACACCTACTCAAACACACACACGTACAAACACACACAAATTAACTGGTGTAGCTGTAACAATATGGCAAAATGAGCCAGAAGCCTCAAATAAGAGGTTGAAATCAGGTTGATTAAGCTGTGATAAAGCATTCCTGTTCAGTTTTGATACACTTTTGTTGGATTTTGATGTTATGTGTTCAGGTTTGACTTTAGTAAAATTAATGCAAAAATTGGCACTATAAATCAACATTTAAAAAAAAAAAAAGTAAACCTTGACAAAAAGTAGTCTTTGAGAATGTCTAAATATGCTTAATAAATAAAACAATAAAAATAAGTATTTATGTTTAAAAACAACTAGAGACTTCAGAAGCCACTTTATATAGAGCTATATAGGCATCTAGTGGTTACACAAGTTTTATTTTTTTTTTACTCCCTTTAATCCCACCAGATGGCACAACACACATGTGAGTGTGTTAAAGTTATGTTATAATGCTACTCTGTGTTCGCTCGGCGCTACTACGAGACACTTGTTCACACTGCAGTGAGCGAGATCATATTAGGCATGGTAAAACACGGTACTCGCGGTAAATCAAGAACACCAGATTTAAACAATAAGACTAACTGTGTTGAGCTGGAGAACAATGACTAGTTTCTGTCCATGAATGATCCAAACAGTTGCTCACCTGTCTAATAAAACACATCATATATTAAAGCGGCTTTGGTGTTTCCATGGTTTCTACAAAATAAAATCGCGGGTATGATGTCATTGATAGTGTCCTGGTTAAAATTGCTTATTTCTCTGGATTTAAACATTCTTGGAAACATTTGGGATAATGTAAGTACACAAGTCAACAAAATATATAACACTGTTCTAGTGGTTTTTGGATATTTTAATCTAAAAATCTTACATATTGTACCTTTAACATGAATTACTGCTTTAATTAAAAGTAAAAAAAAAATAAAAATAATAATAATATATATATATATATATATATATATATATATATATATATATATATATATATATATTATCATAGTTATTGCATAAATATGAATTATTACCATGAAATTCTCTCAAAATACAAAAGAAAAAAAATATTATTGAACAAAATTATATTGAATTGATTTTAAAAATAAATGGGGGAAACCCCCCTCCCCCCACAAATAACACCACAAACTATCCCAGACCTGTTTACAGTAATTGAAAAGTATCATGAAGAAATGTTAACTAAATGACGCATTAGTCCACAGGGTTTTCATCAAGATAACAGATAAAAGGGTGCCAGATTTTGTCAAACTGCTCAAGTTTGCCCTTCAAACAGTGTCTAATTCGTTCCAAATGTAGAGGCCATTTCTCCAAGCCATAACTTGACCGTAGGGGCCTCCTTTTTCTTCAAGAACAGTAGTAACTTCTTGGCTGAAATTAAACTATATGCAAGCAGTTTGCGTTGTGCAGTTCGGCGAACAACACAAGTGTGACTCCCAAATAAACAATACTAGAGGATTCAACATTGATTATCAAATGTTTCTTGAGCAGCAAATCCTCATATCAGAATGATTTCTGAAGGGTCATGTGACACTGAAGACTGGAGTAATGATGATAAATTCAGCTTTGATCACAGGAATAAATTACATTTTAAAATATATTCACATAGAAAACTGATATTTTTAATTCTAATAATATTTCACTTTTTTACTGTATTTTTGATCAAATAAATGCAGCTTTGGTGAGCAGAAGAGACTGAAAAATGTTACAGACCCCAAACTTTTGAAACTAGTGTGTATATGTCATGATATAAACTACTGGTCAGGTTCTTGGCTTAAAGCTGAAATGCATTTTGACGGGTTAATTCAGGCAAACATGAAAACAGGTGTGATAAAATCACCTTACAACACATGAGCTGTCTCTAATCAGCTAATCAGAGATGTGGTTAAAACGGCTGATGACTAAACTGCTCTTTCTCTAACATCAGACGTTTGCTTGGAATCATTACTAAGAAGGATGTTCTGCGACACATGGCGCAAATGATGAACCAGGATCCTGAATCGATCATGTTCAACTAGCAGAACCTGCACAAGGTGAACACTCACAATCCTGTAGTTACGAAACTCGCGTGTTCATGTGGCCAAAAATGGGTGTGGATACGAGTGTTGTTGTTGTTGTTGTTCAGTTTATTTTTTTTTTTACAGCTGCTTTTGCCATATTTATATGTAATGTGCATTACTGATGATCAAGCTGATGATTTGCATTGAAAATGCAAAGAAATTCTGACAGGTTTTACTGTGATTTCGAAGCAAAAGCTGCTAAACTGCTGCTCGTTTCATTGGTATGTCAGAGTTTATTATATTCGTTTATTTAATAATATATCACTACGCAAAAGGTCAAAATGGAAAAAATAATCCAGAATACTAATCCGCTGTAAATACGATAGTGAGCGTTTCTTCCAACACTAGGTTTATGTGTTTTGTTATTAATTATTCATTCAATGTGAATGTTAGTTTTGATCTACAAGAATGGTGATTTTTTTTTTTTCTCTCTCTCTTGTATTAAACATGAATATTGTCATTGTTAAAGAAACACTGCATCTGTTACAGATATTAATATCCAACTGCTACTCCAGTTCAGCACATCAAACTGAGGGTGATATAATAATAAAAAATATTATTATTAAATAGTATTTTCATTGCATTATTTTATTATATTCTTTCATTCATTTTTTTTTTCAGAAAGTACAATGAAAATGATACATGACTCAAAAAATAAACTTTAAAGACACAGCGAGTTAAATGTTTTTGTGTGATTATTTTATATTATATGAATTCTCTTCCTGAAACTATACAAAAATTGAGAACTGTAGCACTATAAATAAATGTGCATATATGTATGTATTCAATGCAGAAGGCTGTTGCTCTGAATATTATTATAAACACAATAAGAGAGAATAATCTTCTACTGTTTCTTTTTACATAACTTTTCACAGTTTTACTCTTAACATGACAGATCCGCTTTTTCCATTCACAAAACTAGTAACACTTCACAACAAGGTTTCATTTGTTAACACTAGTTAACTACATTAGTTATCATGAACTAACAATGAACAACTACAGCATGTATTAATCAATGTTCATTTCTACATTTACAAATACATTATTAATAACTTAGTTAATGCTCTGAGAACTAACATGTACATTTTATTTCAAGAGAAGGTCTGGACAATAAGCCTAAAAAATTCAAATGAATTCATCATTTTTAACCTTGCATCCTGTAACAAAGCCTTCATTCGCGGGTCAAAATAACACAAAGCCCTACAATTAAAAGAAAATTCTTTTTTTTCCCCCGATTTATTTACCTTTAAATTACTAGATTTTATCAATAAATAATATAATTTAAGCACATTCTTTCAACTTAAATTCAAAATAACTCTTCAATACATATTGCCTGGCTATCACCAGACCAAGCTCAATTTAAGACTGAACATTGGTCTGGAGTCTGCTCTGTATTTTCTACTGCACAAGAGGCGTGATCAATGGGCATAATTTAAATGATTCTGTACGTAATTGGATAGTCCTTCGACCAATCAGACCACAAGAGGCGTGATAACCCAGCTCAAATATCTTTGGGTCAATTTGGGTGTCTCTGCCGACCTCTTGGGGGCACTAATGGCGCTTTTCCACTACACAGTACCAGCTCGCCTCGCCTCGACTTTGTTTGGTTTTCCACTGTGTAAAACTTGTACCTGTACCTGCTTCCAGATACTTTTTTTCGTATCACCTCCGGAGGTTCTGAGCGAGCTGAGGTGATACTAAAATGTGACGTGAAAACACGGCAAACTGCTGATTGGTCAGAGAGAATCGTCACTATTCACTGCGTTATCATTGCACGCGCCAGATGGAGTATCCTGAATAACCCCGCCATTTTTAAATAGTTTGGCCAGAGATTGCGTGACATACCCATTACTATTATCAAAAACAGCATACACTCGATTTCCTCCATTGTCCTGTGTGTGTGGGT
This sequence comes from Rhinogobio ventralis, assembly GCA_039654625.1. NCBI lineage: Eukaryota > Metazoa > Chordata > Actinopteri > Cypriniformes > Gobionidae > Rhinogobio > Rhinogobio ventralis. Next base: position 2,632,654 of record CM077213.1, on the reverse strand, counting down.
AGCGGGTGTGTGTCGCGTAGAAGATTACGTCACGGCAGTTTCCTGCGGCGTCGCTATGACGACCAGGTACTATTGTGGATGTACGATCTGCAATGGAAAACGGAGAGAAAAGCGAGCCGAGACGAGTCGAGTCGAGCTGGTACTGGTAATGGAAAAGCGCCATAATTGACCTTATAGCTCAATATGGAGCAAATGAGCTGTTCGGCGGGGTCCTGAAGTCAGTTTATCAATTCAGAATGCATTCAAATACACATGTAGACATTGTAAAATAATTTTTGGTAAAGTTTTAGAAATTTTTAGGTTTTTCTATGTATACTAAAGCTTTCCATTTATTTGTTACTTTTTTATTACAACCACATAAACTCCTCGAATCCGAAGTCAATTTTTTGTGTGTATTCGTGGTTCAAGTGCGACACAACTCAATGCACACTCATTTTTAAGGGAAGTTTAAAATGTCGCGCTCGTGCTCATGGCAGTGTATAACGACCAGCATCAACCTTCAAAAAAGACGCAGAAGTACCACAGAATGATCCCATGCGACACGTGTCGTATATCCTACGTGTTCTGGTGGTATACGATAGGATTTGGTGAAAAACAAAAGGAAATTTAATGCATTATTTAACAAAAATCCTGAGCTTAGCCGTTGGTTTTCTCTGCGTGGCTGCACGACGTGCGCGTTCGTGAGACTCTATTAGCGTTGCAGTTCACTCCCGACTCGCCCAGAAAAAGGCTCACAAGTTGAAAAAAAATGCGACATGAAACACAATCCATGTAGGAGTGAGTTCAGGTTGATTGCGACACTTTTCCCAAGTCATCTCAAAAGCAAAAAGTGTCCCAATCACCCTACTTTCTTCTTTGAGGTAAATACATCCGTTGTGTTCGTTATCAAGTGTCATTCTGAGTGAAAACCGGAGTTCCGGTGTCATAACAAATCCGGTCCTCCCTCGAAATCGTGTCTCCCCAAACTGTCAGTTAATGATTATCCTAAGTATATACGAATGATATAAATTTAAAAAACGCATAGCTAGCTTACTATATAATGCGTACCAAAACACATAGTGCATAATAAAACCAATTGAACGTAATTTCTTACACTTGATTATCTGTTAATCCATAAATAATAGTAATAATAGCCTTTTAAGTGAATAATTGAACATCATTCATTTGTTTTATTTATAACTGAAATATTTGGATATTTAACGCTTAATTTAACACATAATTACATTAAAGATGATTGAGAATATATGTAGGGTAAGTGCAAATGTGTGTAACTAATGCTGCGTTCCAGGCAAGCCCTGGTTTGGGAGTTCTCGCAGCTTGTTCTCGACATCATCTGAGCAGCACTTTTTTTCCTGTAGGTGTCCAAGAACTATTATGTGATTGGTCAGAAATTTAAAGTGGGCGGGGTTAATGCGGAGAAACTGAGAGGTTTGGCACCTGCTTTTCTCGTGAAGTATGGAATGTACTGGCCAGAACGAACTTTGTTCTTGTTCTTGCCACCTCGAGACAACGAACAAATTTCTTTGTTCTTGCAGAGTATGTACCAAGCTTTATGCGCCGTTTTTTCTCCTCAGTTTCCCTTAAATAAGCAAGAAGTAAGCACCTTTGGCGATAGAAATGATTGTAAATGAGCATAAGCCCCGTACGGTCTGCCATGCTTTGTTTACATCTAGCTACCACAATTCCTTGTGCACAGGCAGTTTGCCGTGACTTTGCCTGGAACGCTACAAAGTCGTGAGTCGTGGTTTGAAGTCTTAACTTACGGGCTCAAAAACCTGGCTGGAACGCAGCATAAACTATCAGGCTAATCGCTTATCTGTATGCTATGCTAGTATATAAGATAACTAATACAGACATAAATGGTCATTATAACGTAGTTATATGACTATAACATGATTTTGTAGGAATTGTACCTATTAAGAGACTAAGGGAGTACCTATTAAAAGCAATTTGAACAATGTGAGTTTTTTGAGCGGTGTTGAGTAGATTCTGACTTACTCAAACGCCTCTGATTGGCCATTGAGTTCATGCGCTCAACAGATACGCCTGTGAATGGCTACAATGATCAACAATATAAATAAATAAATGTATATAGAAACTGTTGACGCTCTTCACAGAGCGCTTACATTCACACAGAACGCGTTTTTCCATTCCACTGCGCTAGTTTTCCGTTGTTTTTCAATGTAAGCACGTGGAGATATTTAACTCCGTGAAGAAGTACACGGATACTTTTCGGATTTCTAGACGTTGTATTGCATGAAATAACGACAACACCAGGGTGAGTATATGATGACTTAATTTTCCTTTTAGGGTGAACTATCCCTTTAATAAAGATTAATAAATGCTGTATAAAATATATTGCTTAAAGTTAATGTTAACAAATGAGACCTTGTTGTAAAGTGTATGCAATGATAAACATTTCAAACAGTAGTATGCTACATTATCTCGTCTGAGTGGCGTCTAGTTATCATTTCTGAAGTAAAACTGCATTCTTAATAAAACAATAATCAAATAATAAATCAAAAAACATGTTAAAAATAATCCAGGTTCAGTTCCAGTGACCAGGAGTTCCAGTTCCATCATGGTGGAAATGTCTGAGTGCATTAGGTCATCCAGGTAGGTCAACTGTGCACAATATACACGACAGAAACAGTCGTATGTTAGTATGCGATTGCAAGCATTGAACCTCTTGTCTCCTGCTCTAACCGAGGGGAATCGAGACTATGGTCGGCAGAGGGCCGATCGGAGGAGGTCTGTATTTCTCCACACGCATTAACCTGCGGAGAATATCGTCCCGATCGCTCGGCCAGCTGTAGATGTACGTATTCTGCAGCCAGGTGGGGACGTGACTCTGATAACGAGAAGACAACAGGTCCTGCGTCAATGAGAAACATTGCAAATAGAAGCCGAATTGCTATTAGTCTATAGTTCAGTGCATTGGTCAGTTAGACAGTGAACTGTAGAGAACACGTGTGGGACTAGATTATCCGGTTTAGTGCAGAACAAGCCTACAAACATGCTTTGGGGTGAGTCGCAGTAACTGTTGAATTTCACAAACCTTTTTGGCCCCCGGGAAGAGAATAGGAATGAACCTGTAGTTCCTGCAGCCGTTCTGAATGAATTCACTCTGCAGCTGATGGAGGGAATCAAACACATCATCATCATCAGATTATTATATGTGTTTAACAGACAAGAGCAGAGCAACACACTCCCATAACCAAACCCTCGCAATTATGTTGTTATGCTTATTTTGGCAGGATCACATGTTCTTCACAGCTCATGCAGACCCAGAATGCATTGTAAAGACCTCTCCCAAGAAATTATTTTTATTCAAATCTTAAGAGCAACTATTAAAATCATTTCATTTAATTATTCATTAATTATTTAATGCATTCAATATTTGTGTGCGCTCACATTAAACCACTGGAATCAGCAAAATTATTTTTAATTAATGATTAATATTGTTATTATTATTTTAATACATTCAATAATTGTGTGTATTTTTGTACTTATTAAAATATAACATTGCATGTCTACATTAAACTCCACTGGAATCAGCAAAATGATAATTATTATTGTTATTATTTTATTAATTCAATATTTGTGTGTGCAATGCATTTGTGTGCTTATTAAAATATCACATTACATGCTCACATTAAATTACTGGAATCAGCAAACATTAATAATAATAATAAAGATGATTATTATTATTGCTATTATTATTTTAATGCATTCAATATGTGTGTGTGCAATGTATGTTTGTGCATATTAATAACACATTGCATGCTCACACTATACTGGAATCAGCAAAAGTATTAATAATAATCATAATTATTATTGTTATTATTATTTTAATACATTCAATATGTGTGTGTATGTATGTTTGTGCTAATTAAATATCACATTGCATAGTCACACTAAAATTGGAATCCGCTTAAATATTAATAATTATTAATATTATTTTAATGAATTCAATATTTAAGCTTGCAATTTAAATATTGTTAAACTTGTAATATACCAGAATCAGCTGTGATTGTTCCCAGGTTGTGGAGCAGAGCTTATATATATTTTTGTGCGTGAACGTTATTTTCTGACCTGTTTGTGGATGTACACAGTGTTTGACGTCCTCTCGTCACTGTCCATATTGATATTAATGCCTGATACTGTCTCGTAATACCTCAAGCTGATGATGATGATGATTAGGTAATCTTTCTGCAGGGAGAGAGAGGGAGATGCCCTGTAATTATAGGTGTTTGGATCGTGACGCCACTGATGATGTCACTTCCTGTGTCTGTATATTTACCTCATTGAGATATCTCTCCATGCAGTCGATCTTACTGATGCTGTTCAGCTGTTGCTCAAAAACATCAATCTGTGTGCACAGAGACTCAAGAATCAATCCATGTCTAGATTCATCTGAAAACTGTTTTTTTTAAAATGGTTATCGCTGTACATGCGCGTCAAAGCCGTTGTTCCTGAGCAAAGCCCCAAACTTAATGATCTCCTTCAGATGCTCTTCACTGTCGGCCTCGTATGTGACAAAAACTTTCCCTGTATGGGGGAAAAACATGTGACACACGTGAAAGAGTGAAACACAGGAGCACATGTGCTAATTTGAGGCTTCGGCAAGTTTAGTTACTATCCGTTATTATTATGTTATTCTAGATCATTTGGTTGAGTTGCCATGCAGACAGGAAGCAGTACTCACTCTGTTCCTGTGATAGATGTGTGATACATGGACTGGCCTGTCTTGGGTTCAGAGATGCATGACCACTGAAGACACACACACACACACACACACACACAGAAAAAACACGTTACTCTCAGCATAAACCGCACACGCAGACTGCCATGATTAACTTTACAATTTGCAAGCTTTATTTATTTATTTTTTTAAATGAACGACTCATTCTTCATTAATTGTTTCCACAATGGAATAAAAAAAAAACCTTTATCACACAATTTTCGCACATTTATATCTCATAATTCTGAGAATAAAGTCAGAATTGCATGTAGAATTGCAGTTCAATTTCGCTACCATAGCAAAAACTGTAGGAACTATTTTACTTTTTTTAACTATTTGAAAAGAATTATTTATGATGATGATAATAATAATAATAAGTAAATAATAGCCTACAACAGCATGCAGCCTTCAAATGTTTATAAGTAACATTGTTTATAAAAAAATCAAGTATAAAATTAGTAATAAAATTCACAAACATTATATAAAACAAGTGGCAGGTCTAGTTTTTTGAGCGGTGTTGAGTAGATTCTGACTTAATTAAACGCCTCTGATTGGCCATTGAGTTCATGCGCTCAACAGATACGCCTGTGAATGGCTACAATGATCAACAGTATAAATAAATAGATGTAAATAGAAACCACTGACACTCTTCACAGAGCGCTTACATTCACACAGAACGCGTTTTTCCATTCTACTGCGCTAGTTTTCCATTGTTTTTCAATGTAAGCACGTGTTAGACGGACGTCTTTCACCGTTTCGCTCACATCTCGTGTCTTTTGCAGCGTCTCGCACAAAACACAGTGTTCTAAAAACACGACGCTCAGGTTAAAATAAGTTCAACTTATACAAAACGCGTCTCTAGAACTGCTTTTTGTGTTTCATTGACAAGCGTCGCACGTTTTCAACAAGAAAAACGCGGTTTGTGTGAACCGGCCCAAACACACGTGTCTATCAGCGTGTACCGAATATACCCGGTACTCGATACTACCTACTGATACTGCAGTAATGCTTGTATCATCTAAGTGTGCTGCACAAGTCCTGAAAAGTGAAGCCAAAATGTTTTCAATCGCCCCCAGGTGGCGGGTCCCAGTATAGCTCATAAACCCAGCCCTCTCCATGTAATTGAACAGTATGTGGGACAAACTAAACAATCAAATTACACTTCAAATCATTTTTTTCCAAAGATAGTTCATCATTTTAGGTAGTTTTTATCATGCTGATGTAAGTTCAAGTGTTCGTTTTTTAAAATAAGTTTGGTTTTAGTATATGCTATAAAAACGGGGGTGTGACGTCATGATTGACAGCTGTGATTGACAGCTTCTCTGAGTGAAGTAGTCACTGAGGCACCAACGGACATTTTCTGGGATGAGATTGGAGCTTTAACTTTAATGTCTACATTCCCATAACTGTTTATTTCACACCGACATAATGAGGTGTTCTGCAGTAAACTGTGCCAACCGATGTGTGGGCGGGGCCTTGATACCGCGGCTCTACTGTGCAGACTCAGGTCCCGAATCAGCACCATATTGGGTCATTGGTGGCTTCACTTTTCTACAATGGAAGTGAGTGAAGGTGCGTCGTCCATCTTTTTTTACAGTCTATGCTATCGTCTTATACCCGTCTTGGTACCGAAGTACCTGTACTTTTGACAACCCTAATATAAACTCTGAATTTGAATTGTGGAAATTTTTTATTTTATTTGTATTTATTCCATGGCAGAAACAAGCTTCCATAGTTTAATTCTGATTTGAAAGCAAGGTCTTTTCTTTTGACTGGACCATAACCGTGCGTTCACACTGCCGGCGGTGAGAGCAACAAAGTGGCAGGAAGTCATTAATTTTCAATGTGAGCTGGCAGCGAGCTCCGGCGAGGCGCGTCTTGGGCGATTTGGCTGTCGAGGAGAGTTAAAATCAGGTCTACTTTATGGTAATGACCTATGACGCAGTTCGGCGCCAACCAATGTAGAAGTGCTCCGTTTGAGAGGATCCCAGAGAACGCAGTCCTGTAAACTCTGGTTCCGACCACATTATTTTTCAAGCAAAATGGAGAAGTTGATCATTGTTGTGGCGGGTTTGATAAGAAGGCGCGCAACACTATTTATAGGCAACATTTTGGCTCTAGAACACTTGTTTTTCAGAGGGGAATGCAATTTATTTGCTCAAAACAACACCTATCTGACCAATTGCATTAATGCTACACTTCAACCAGGACAGTTATTGTAATGTAGGCTGCACACAAAAGACCAAGGCTAGTAAACGTCTCCTATAAACTGCATGTTGAAACTTAACCATGAACACAAAAGCCACACCACACAAATGGCTTTTAATTGGTTTATTTAGTTAGCAAACATGTAACTGTAATTGTTAAGTTCTTTCCATCGATACATTTTTTATACTTTCACATTTAAAAGATTTTAGGATAACTTATACCCTACTCGTGATCAGACCTGCACAAATACCGATCAACATATTTGTTTGCTTTGCGGCCCCTTTAAATAAAGTTTTAAAAAAAGACCAAGCATTCGATCTACATCAGAGCGTCCACGAATCTTTCTTTCTGTTGTTGGCAGGGCAGCCACAGTGTGAACGCACAGTAAGTATTCAGTGTTTAGTTGTTGTGGCAGCTAAAAGGACTCACTTTTCAGAGAAGCGTGTATCCACTTGTCTGTACTGCATCATCTGGCCTGTAAAATAAAGAAAACAAAAATGTAGACATAAATATATAGAATAAACTCATACAGCAGTGATTCTGAGAGTTCACGGTTGAATGAACGTGTGCATTCTGTCATTTACTCACCCTCATGTTTTTCTGACCCACTTATTTTCATATTTTCTAGTCATAAACACTTGTTCAATTCAAAATTATTGCATTTAGATGCTTTGCATCAGGTTTAATAGTGCCACATGAACAACACGTCACAATTTTGTCCTTTTTTGTGTACTTTGGATAGCTTGTACTTTCGGTTTACGGTCACATTTGTTTCAAAGAAGAAAGAGTCATATAGTTTTGGAACAACATAGAGGTGAGTATAAAGTACATCCTTGCTGAATAAAAGCATCCCCAAACTTTTATTGTACGTGTCTTCTGTAACGCACCTGAGGGTCTGTAGGGCAGCTGATGTCCCGGTCTGGAGCTGTAATGGACGGGAATCATGTGATGCGGAGGCGGGCGATACTGACCGTAGCACTGCTGGCGCAGGTAAGCGCTGGGGTGCGAGGGTGAGGGATGGTGCTGCATGTTCTCAGACGGAGGAAACGAATGCAGAGATCTGGGATGCTCTAGACTCAGGCTACAACTACCTGGAAGAGAGTGAGGCCTGCTGGGAAAAAACGAGCCGCTCTCTGAGAGTGTGTGGTAGATCGCAGACGGAAGGCAGGAGGGCAGACTGTGAGGGGAACCCGAGGACGGCCAGCCCTTGTGATCGTCCCAGCTGAAGTAGGACGTCTGATGAGCGTATGGTGAAGACTGAGAGTAACTCTCTGTGTAATGCTGGGGAATAGTCTGCATACGTTGTGGAACGGTTGTGGAACAGTTATTGAAGTTTGGGTGAAGGTCTGACTCAAACTCTTCACTTGTGGTTTCGTCATTCTCCTCTGGACAGTTTAGAGATGTGTACTTATGGGCCATGTGGGTCAGGTATCTGTATAAAAGATGAAAATCAGCACATTAATTTCGTCTGTGGTTTTGTGCTGAGCGCCTAAAGGAACATGGTGATGGGAAAAACATGAGATGGGAGGAAAAATTATATTTCAACGCTTTCGTGTTCCCCCTAGAAAGTTTGCGTTGGCTCAAAACTTTTGGTATGGAAATAATAATGAGAGAGAGTGTAAATGTCTTGCGAGCGAATGCAAAGTTTCTCAGGGGAAGGCAATAGTTTTGCGAGCCAATTTTTAGAAAAAAAGTGCCATGGGATTTTTATTGACCACAGAGTCAGGAACTTGGGTAACGTCTCATTCGAAGGACATGCTTTTTACAGTGTAGTGTCCCCATCATCTTTCACACAGGGTAGTTATAGGGTGCTTTTACACTAGCACATTTTGAGTTCGGTTCGTTTGGATGATGTGAATGCTGTTTTCCAGATAAAAAGGGTGGTCAGGGGTATGGTTCATGTGAACTCTGCTACGGTTACCTGCTGATATGAACACAATCATACTAAATCGCGGAAGAGAAACCGCTTTTGACGACGTATGATTCGACAAAACTGTGGCTGCTTCCGAAATTGCATACTTCCCTACTATGTAGTAGGCAAAAAACAATAAGTCAGAATTGAGAGATATAAAGTCAGAATTGAGAGATATAAAGTCAGAATTGAGAGATATAAAGTCAGAATTGAGAGATATAAAGTCAGAATTGAGTGATATAAAGTCAGAATTGAGTGATATAAAGTCAGAATTGTGAGATATAAAGTCAGAATTGAGAGATATAAAGTCAGAATTGTGAGATATAAAGTCAGAATTGAGTGATATAAAGTCAGAATTGAGTGATATAAAGTCAGAATTGAGAGATATAAAGTCAGAATTGTGAGATATAAAGTCAGAATTGCGAGATATAAAGTCAGAATTGAGAGATATAAAGTCAGAATTGCGAGATATAAAGTCAGAATTGAGAGATATAAAGTCAGAATTGCGAGATATAAAGTCAGAATTGAGAGATATAAAGTCAGAATTGTGTGATATAAAGTCAGAATTGTGAGATATAAAGTCAGAATTGAGTGATATAAAGTCAGAATTGAGTGATATAAAGTCAGAATTGCGAGATATAAAGTCAGAATTGAGTGATATAAAGTCAGAATTGTGTGATATAAAGTCAGAATTGCGAGATATAAAGTCAGAATTGCGAGATATAAAGTCAGAATTGAGAGATATAAAGTCAGAATTGTGTGATATAAAGTCAGAATTGTGAGATATAAAGTCAGAATTGTGTGATATAAAGTCAGAATTGAGAGATATAAAGTCAGAATTGAGAGATATAAAGTCAGAATTGAGTGATATAAAGTCAGAATTGTGTGATATAAAGTCAGAATTGAGTGATATAAAGTCAGAATTGAGAGATATAAAGTCAGAATTGCGAGATATAAAGTCAGAATTGCGAGATATAAAGTCAGAATTGCGAGATATAAAGTCAGAATTGAGAGATATAAAGTCAGAATTGCGTGATATAAAGTCAGAATTGCGAGATATAAAGTCAGAATTGTGTGATATAAAGTCAGAATTGTGTGATATAAAGTCAGAATTGAGTGATATAAAGTCAGAATTGTGAGATATAAAGTCAGAATTGAGAGATATAAAGTCAGAATTGTGAGATATAAAGTCAGAATTGAGTGATATAAAGTCAGAATTGAGAGATATAAAGTCAGAATTGAGTGATATAAAGTCAGAATTGTGTGATATAAAGTCAGAATTGAGTGATATAAAGTCAGAATTGAGTGATATAAAGTCAGAATTGTGAGATATAAAGTCAGAATTGAGAGATATAAAGTCAGAATTGTGTGATATAAAGTCGGAATTGTGAGATATAAAGTCGGAATTGTGTGATTTAAAGTCAGAATTGAGAGATATAAAGTCAGAATTGAGAGATATAAAGTCAGAATTGTGTGATATAAAGTCGGAATTGTGAGATATAAAGTCGGAATTGTGTGATTTAAAGTCAGAATTGTGAGATATAAAGTCAGAATTGAGAGATATAAAGTCAGAATTGTGTGATATAAAGTCAGAATTGTGAGATATAAAGTCAGAATTGAGAGATATAAAGTCAGAATTGAGTGATATAAAGTCAAAATTGCGTGATATAAAGTCAGAATTGCGAGATATAAAGTCAGAATTGTGTGATATAAAGTCAGAATTGTGTGATATAAAGTCAGAATTGAGTGATATAAAGTCAGAATTGTGAGATATAAAGTCAGAATTGAGAGATATAAAGTCAGAATTGTGTGATATAAAGTCGGAATTGTGAGATATAAAGTCGGAATTGTGTGATTTAAAGTCAGAATTGAGAGATATAAAGTCAGAATTGAGAGATATAAAGTCAGAATTGTGTGATATAAAGTCGGAATTGTGAGATATAAAGTCGAATTGTGAGATATAAAGTCGGAATTGTGAGATATAAAGTCAGAATTGAGAGATATAAAGTCAGAATTGTGTGATATAAAGTCGGAATTGTGAGATATAAAGTCGGAATTGTGTGATTTAAAGTCAGAATTGAGAGATTTAAAGTCAGAATTGTGAGATATAAAGTCAGAATTGAGAGATATAAAGTCAGAATTGTGTGATATAAAGTCAGAATTGTGAGATATAAAGTCAGAATTGAGAGATATAAAGTCAGAATTGAGTGATATAAAGTCAGAATTGAGAGATATAAAGTCAGAATTGTGTGATATAAAGTCAGAATTGTGTGATATAAAGTCAGAATTGTGAGATATAAAGTCAGAATTGAGAGATATAAAGTCAGAATTGTGTGATATAAAGTCAGAATTGAGTGATATAAAGTCAGAATTGTGAGATATAAAGTCAGAATTGAGAGATATAAAGTCAGAATTGTGAGATATAAAGTCAGAATTGAGTGATATAAAGTCAGAATTGAGAGATATAAAGTCAGAATTGAGTGATATAAAGTCAGAATTGAGTGATATAAAGTCAGAATTGTGTGATATAAAGTCAGAATTGAGAGATATAAAGTCAGAATTGAGAGATATAAAGTCAGAATTGAGTGATATAAAGTCAGAATTGTGTGATATAAAGTCAGAATTGAGTGATATAAAGTCAGAATTGAGAGATATAAAGTCAGAATTGCGAGATATAAAGTCAGAATTGCGAGATATAAAGTCAGAATTGCGAGATATAAAGTCAGAATTGAGAGATATAAAGTCAGAATTGCGTGATATAAAGTCAGAATTGCGAGATATAAAGTCAGAATTGTGTGATATAAAGTCAGAATTGTGTGATATAAAGTCAGAATTGAGTGATATAAAGTCAGAATTGTGAGATATAAAGTCAGAATTGAGAGATATAAAGTCAGAATTGTGTGATATAAAGTCGGAATTGTGAGATATAAAGTCGGAATTGTGTGATTTAAAGTCAGAATTGAGAGATATAAAGTCAGAATTGAGAGATATAAAGTCAGAATTGTGTGATATAAAGTCGGAATTGTGAGATATAAAGTCGGAATTGTGTGATTTAAAGTCAGAATTGTGAGATATAAAGTCAGAATTGAGAGATATAAAGTCAGAATTGTGTGATATAAAGTCAGAATTGTGAGATATAAAGTCAGAATTGAGAGATATAAAGTCAGAATTGAGTGATATAAAGTCAGAATTGAGAGATATAAAGTCAGAATTGTGTGATATAAAGTCAGAATTGTGAGATATAACGTCAGAATTGAGAGATATAAAGTCAGAATTGTGTGATATAAAGTCAGAATTGTGAGATATAAAGTCAGAATTGAGAGATATAAAGTCAGAATTGAGTGATATAAAGTCAGAATTGAGTGATATAAAGTCAGAATTGTGAGATATAAAGTCAGAATTGAGAGATATAAAGTCAGAATTGTGTGATATAAAGTCAGAATTGTGAGATATAAAGTCAGAATTGAGAGATATAAAGTCAGAATTGTGTGATATAAAGTCAGAATTGTGAGATATAAAGTCAGAATTGAGAGATATAAAGTCAGAATTGTGAGATATAAAGTCAGAATTGCGTGATATAAAGTCAGAATTGTGTGATATAAAGTCAGAATTGTGAGATATAAAGTCAGAATTGAGTGATATAAAGTCAGAATTGAGTGATATAAAGTCAGAATTGTGTGATATAAAGTCAGAATTGAGTGATATAAAGTCAGAATTGAGTGATATAAAGTCAGAATTGTGTGATATAAAGTCAGAATTGTGTGATATAAAGTCAGAATTGAGAGATATAAAGTCAGAATTGTGAGATATAAAGTCAGAATTGAGAGATATAAAGTCAGAATTGAGTGATATAAAGTCAGAATTGTGTGATATAAAGTCAGAATTGAGAGATATAAAGTCAGAATTGAGTGATATAAAGTCAGAATTGAGTGATATAAAGTCAGAATTGTGAGATATAAAGTCAGAATTGAGTGATATAAAGTCAGAATTGAGTGATATAAAGTCAGAATTGTGAGATATAAGTCAGAATTGAGTGATATAAAGTCAGAATTGTGTGATATAAAGTCAGAATTGAGAGATATAAAGTCAGAATTGTGTGATATAAAGTCAGAATTGAGAGATATAAAGTCAGAATGAGAGATATAAAGTCAGAATTGAGAGATATAAAGTCAGAATTGAGTGATATAAAGTCAGAATTGTGAGATATAAAGTCAGAATTGAGTGATATAAAGTCAGAATTGAGTGATATAAAGTCAGAATTGTGTGATATAAAGTCAGAATTGAGAGATATAAAGTCAGAATTGAGTGATATAAAGTCAGAATTGAGAGATATAAAGTCAGAATTGAGAGATATAAAGTCAGAATTGAGAGATATAAAGTCAGAATTGTGTGATATAAAGTCAGAATTGAGAGATATAAAGTCAGAATTGTGTGATATAAAGTCAGAATTGAGAGATATAAAGTCAGAATTGAGTGATATAAAGTCAGAATTGTGTGATATAAAGTCAGAATTGAGTGATATAAAGTCAGAATTGTGAGATATAAAGTCAGAATTGTGTGATATAAAGTCAGAATTGAGAGATATAAAGTCAGAATTGAGTGATATAAAGTCAGAATTGTGTGATATAAAGTCAGAATTGAGAGATATAAAGTCAGAATTGTGAGATATAAAGTCAGAATTGAGAGATATAAAGTCAGAATTGTGTGATATAAAGTCAGAATTGTGTGATATAAAGTCAGAATTGAGAGATATAAAGTCAGAATTGAGAGATATAAAGTCAGAATTGAGTGATATAAAGTCAGAATTGAGAGATATAAAGTCAGAATTGAGTGATATAAAGTCAGAATTGTGAGATATAAAGTCAGAATTGAGTGATATAAAGTCAGAATTGTGAGATATAAAGTCAGAATTGTGAGATATAAAGTCAGAATTGAGTGATATAAAGTCAGAATTGAGTGATATAAAGTCAGAATTGAGAGATATAAAGTCAGAATTGTGAGATATAAAGTCAGAATTGAGTGATATAAAGTCAGAATTGAGTGATATAAAGTCAGAATTGTGTGATATAAAGTCAGAATTGAGAGATATAAGTCAGAATTGTGAGATATAAAGTCAGAATTGAGAGATATAAAGTCAGAATTGTGTGATATAAAGTCAGAATTGTGTGATATAAAGTCAGAATTGAGAGATATAAAGTCAGAATTGAGTGATATAAAGTCAGAATTGAGAGATATAAAGTCAGAATTGAGTGATATAAAGTCAGAATTGTGAGATATAAAGTCAGAATTGAGTGATATAAAGTCAGAATTGTGAGATATAAAGTCAGAATTGTGAGATATAAAGTCAGAATTGAGTGATATAAAGTCAGAATTGAGTGATATAAAGTCAGAATTGAGAGATATAAAGTCAGAATTGAGTGATATAAAGTCAGAATTGTGTGATATAAAGTCAGAATTGAGTGATATAAAGTCAGAATTGTGAGATATAAAGTCAGAATTGTGTGATATAAAGTCAGAATTGAGAGATATAAAGTCAGAATTGAGTGATATAAAGTCAGAATTGTGTGATATAAAGTCAGAATTGAGAGATATAAAGTCAGAATTGTGAGATATAAAGTCAGAATGAGAGATATAAAGTCAGAATTGAGTGATATAAAGTCAGAATTGAGTGATATAAAGTCAGAATTGAGTGATTATAAAGTCAGAATTGAGAGATATAAATGTCAGAATTGAGTGATATAAAGTCAGGAATTGAGAGATTTAAAGTCAGAATTGAGTGATATAAAGT